>JAXQQM020072297.1:0-88738 GCA_034641835.2 Pinus albicaulis | reverse complement strand
GTATGAAAACACATAAGAGAAATAAAGTGTAACTTAAGATCATATAAAGTACTTTTAAACCTATTCTGCTTTCAGTCAATCACCAAGGGAAACTTTCAGAATCTGCTTTTGGAGAAAAACTAGGACCAGGGCACACCATATCTTCCATAGTCATCTTTAATAAGCAAATAAGAAAAATAAATTTCAAGAAACAATGTTTAAAGCAAACAGTAGGACGAGGAAACTCCAACATTCCTAACTTCTTAAACTGCATTAAATCATTCTTAAATAAACAAATTAGAGGAAAACATTAAGATAAAGCTTTCAGTTAGATAAGGTTACTGATATAGAGTAGGTCCTAACTCTATAAATGTTGTCCTTTATCAGATAATAGTGAACAATATGACATACATAGAAGGAAAACAATAACAAAGAAAGAAGCACTTCACTAGTGATATAGACCAGGATCCCAAGAAACAGCTTGTTTATTGATGTCAAACCAGTTACAGTACTCAAGTCCAATGTTTCAGTTCAGAAATCATCTTCACTATTCAGCCTATCTAATCTATCACAAGTAGAGCTCCAAGGGCTAGTGAACACTATTTACAATCAGAAGGTTTTTGCTCAAATATATTTCCAAGTTCTGCAACCAACCCCTCACACATCTTCTGCAGAAGTATATATAGAATGATGAGGAGGTGAGGGGCTCAATGAAGAAACTTACATACATATCCTCTATATTAAATGTTTTTACATAAAGATCAAGCTCTGTGGGAGCTTTTGTTGACTTTTGAGGCTCTTTGTGATGTCGAAGTAACTCTGCAGATGTTCGTCATTAATTTGCCTACAGATTTTACCCTTTGGCTGTGTTGTGAGGCGGATATCTAGTCCTGATCAATAAATTCAGCCTCTGATTGAATACTTTGAGGCACAAGTGGCATCGTGGTAGCTAGAGGGATCAATTTGCCTCAATTTGTGGCGGTGGAGGGCTTCCCATTGGTAAAACACTTCAAATTCTCTTTAAACTATGTTTTTCTTGGGGATTAGGCTTTTAATAAGCATCTTAGATGTAATCCCCACAAATCTGTCCTTTAATCCTCTGTTCTGGTTCACTTTGATCCCCGTCATTGATACTCTGTGATTTGTGATTGACTTGCTGTGTTTTTTGCTGATAAACAGGGTTGCGCAGGGTTATGTGGCATCAATGCCTGAGGAAAACACTGAAGAAACATGAAATTATACTCTGCAAAGGATTTCCTTTAACGAATTGAAGGCAGGAAGATCGTCATTCTTCGCCCTCGAATTTTCTTCGAAAATGGCACGAAAACCATTTAAAACCTGCAAAATACAAAAAACTATTATAAAACCCTGCATATATAGGTTTACTGCTGCAGAGGACACATGGAGGAAGCATGGCCATTGGACGGCATCATCCAATGGTCAAGATTTATCATAGGAATCAAAGGGAAGGCGGAAGAAACAATTAAATCAAAGTCGTCAATCGTGCAGAGATCGACGGTCGGGAGCAAAGGGGAAAGTCAAAAATGGAGAATCGTTGACTGGGCGACAGAATCAGGGCGATGGAATATGGACCGTCGATCTACAGATCAGATCAACGGTGGAGATTAACTGGATGGCATGCCGTATCCTGGTTAACTATCGGGCATCTTCGGTGAGCGATACTCATTGGATGGCCCGCCCCAGATCGGACGGCGCACGGCAATATCGTTGGGCGTCCGCGTATGAACGATAATGTGCGATGAGCAAGTGGTTTTGAAAAATTACAGGGGACGTGTGTCATGCGATGTATGGAATCGCTGGCGATTGGGGAAAAACCACCTTTGCCCAAAGGTGGTGCGATGAAAAACCGAAGCGCTTTTTCATGAATCTGGCTAGTGAAAATGCGGCACCATCGGGGAGACGTACTGGTGACCATCCGATCCGCAGATCGTATCGAAGGTGGGACGAAACTAAAAATCAAAAACCAAATGAAAAGTTTATAATTCAATTAAAAACCAAAGAATTTAAAATAATCAAAGGTTTTAATACTTTGCGTAGAAATATTTAAAGGTTTGGCGCTCGACCTGGGGCCGAGGGTCATATGAAGGGTCATACAACTAGGATTTATGGGAAAGGAAGCGGCTAAGACCCATATATGTACAAAAATGGGTTTTTATGGTTTTCCAATGGTTCTCAAGGGAAATTCGAGGGTTCCGATAAGGCAAAAAAGGAGTTTTCAACCTTGTCAAATGGGCTTTGATGAAGGGGAAAAGGAAAATTATGTAAATGAGGGATTTTTCATGGGAGATGGAGGGAAGAAAATGAAAGTTAGTTTTGAAGAAGGGGAAAAAGGAAATGGTGCTTTGCAGCAGTATTCTGGCTTGGAAATCAGCAGGATTTCTAAGTGTAAAATGGGAACAGCAGTGAAGTTCGGACAGAGGATAGGCATGAGGCCTTCAAGAGTCTTCAAGAGCCAACAATTTTTAGCAATGAAATTTTTTCCTTGAAGGCTCAAAAAGTTTTTAGCCAGCATTTGGTATAACAAATTTTATAGCTGGCTAACAGTGGCTCCACTTGGGGATGGTGCCTTCTTGAAGGCATCAAGAACTTCAGACCTGCATTCTCTGGGAGGCTGACCTGTGCCACATCCATTATGTTCTCTAGGAGGCTGACCTGTGCCTGATCCATTGGGCTACTTTTCCTTTGCTGAGATGACTTTCTCTGAAAACATATTAGCAACCATAAAAATAATGGATCTTCATCAATACAAACTTTCTACCTACCCAATCCTACTGATCTAACATTTTTTCTTCATTAGAGTGCACTTGGATTGGCAAACTCTTTTACAACATTTTATTCTTTTGAAAGCATAAAACTAATCTAATTCTACTCCTTATTTCTCCCTGAACTCAGATTAAACAGTTGAGTTCAGATGCTTCTCTACCTATTCTACTATCTGTTGGGATTATACTGTCCAACAGATTTTAATTCTCTAAATTCTAAGACATAAATTTAAAAACAGTCAAGTCAAGATTAAGTTGTTTGAATTGCTATGATCTATGGCATAAAAAAAAGCTGCACATAGACATTTATTTTGCAAAAAATTAAATCAAAACGGAAGGCTTAAGATCTGAAAGTTCAAAGAACTGCCTTCTCTTTTTACAGCTATGTTTTGAATTTTGTTTGTGTTGTTCTTTCTTTGTTCTCTAGTTCAGATTTTGAGTTTATTTGAACCAGATTTACATCTTTTTTTACTCAAGAAAATAGAACATATTTGAGTCATCTTTCTTCGAAACCTTAGGTTCAGATTTTGATCATGTTTGAACCTTTAATTCCTATCCTAAACTATCTACTGATAAGCCAAGATTAAACAGTTTGGTAAATCAACTTCACTATCCTATCAACAGAAAATTTAAAACAAATTAGTCAAGATTAGGCAGTTTGACTAACTAGAAGTGTGTTTTGTAGGAGTGGCATTTGAGCTTGCACACTTTCAAATGTGTTTCTCTTTTTTGGTATGGGGCTATACCTTTCTTGTTTTCACCATCTGCCCTCTTTTCTTTCTTTTCATTGTTTTTGTATTTTTGATTTTTACAACTTTGAATGCAATGGTGGATGAAATATTTATAGTGGAAAAAAGATAAAAAGGCTTTTGGAACATAACATGGATCAAGAGAAGTAATGCTTAAGCATCCTGCCATTGACAGGACCCCCAAACAGTTCTGCTCCATTCAACTCCTGCAAGAAAAACGCATTGTTACCAGCAGCTGAGTGAATAGAGTAAGGGCCAAGCCATAAGTGGTCAAATTTTCCATGCTTTCCCTTCTCTTCCCTTCTTGAATCCCACTTTAGAACTTTGTCCCCAATCTTGAAATTGCTGGCCTTTGTTCTTTTGTCAAAAATCTTTTTAATGTTGTTTTTCTTCTGCAATGCTTTGCTATACACTTCCTCTCTGGTTTGCTGAAGATGAATGTCTTGTTCACTCTTCTGATCATGTCATTTTCTTCAGTTTGTAACTCTTGAATCAGCTTCATCACTGGAACACCAAGGCTGTTTGGAAAATTTGCATCAGTACCGTACACCAGCTGAAAAGGTGACATGCCAATGGATTTCTTCAAAGTCAATCTGTCAGCCCAAAGTGCATGAACCAGCTTTGTGTGCCAAGACTTCTTATTGTCCTCCAACAGTTTCTTGATTATGTTCACTAAGCTTTTGTTTGAGGATTCTGCAAGTCCATTACCTTGAGGGTAATAGGCCGTGGAATGCCCCAATGTTATGTGATATCTATGACAGAACTCAACCATCTTCTTTGATCCAAATGCTGCTGCATTATCAGTGATGATCTTGGTAGGACAGCCAAATCTGGAGAGAATGTTAGTCTCCATAAATTTTATAATAACTGAATCATTGGCCTGTCTACAAGGTATGGCTTCTATCCACTTAGTGAAATATTCTGTGGCAGTGAGAATCCATCTATGCTGGGTAGAAGATGAGGGATGGATTTCTCCTATGAATTCAAGTACCCACTGTTGAAATGGGGCTTCAACAATGATTAGATGCAGAGGCAGGGGCAGGAGTTTTCTTTTGCCTTCAAAAAGTTGACATTTATGATAGGGAATGATCATCTTGTGGGTATCATGAAAAAGAGTAGGCCAATAGAAACCAACCCTCAAAATTTTGTTGGCTGTTGTCTTCCAGTACAAATGACCTCCACACTCTCCTTCATGGAACACGTGCTTAACCTTCTCTGCATCAAACTCAGGCAAACATTTAAGCAATAGACCACTTTCATTTTTCCAATAAAGACATCTATCTATAATGCAATAGTTTACAGCTTTCAATTTAAGGAATCTTGCCTTTGTTTTTGTCAAACCAGGAGGTGTATTCAATTTAAGCAAAACATAAATAATATCAGCATACCAAGGAGAATTCATAAAATGATCTTCAACTATAGGAGTTGAGAATTCTTCTTGGTCATCCAAAGCATTAATCATATTAATATCAAGAACTTCAAAGTTGGATTCAGTCATTAATCTAGCTAGACGTTGGCCTTTGATGAGCTTAGTGGGTTTTATCACTAAATCATACTCAAGGATAATAGCAATCCACTTACCTCTCTTACCATCTGGGTCCTGTGTTAGAATGTCTTTAACAACTGAGTTTGGGACAAAGGAAATGATGTGTGAGTGAAGGATGTACACTCTGAAGTCTTTCAAAGCTTTAACCAAAGCAAAAGCTTGCTTTTCCATAATGTTATACTTCAAAGGGGCATCCCTCAATGCCTTGCTAAAGAATGCAATGGGATGCTCTTTTCCTTGTGGATTTTTTTGTAAAAGGACAGCAACTATGGTATGTTCTGATGCAAATGAAATAATATAAAAATCTTTTGAAAAATTAGGACTTATAAGAACCGGTGTTTTGGTTAACGCTTGTTTCACCAGTTCAAAGGACTTCTTTGCTTCCAAGGTCCATTTTACCCCTTTCTCCTTCTTTAACATGTTTGTGATATTCCTAAGGAGCTCAGCCAAGTTGGGGATGAACCTTCTCAAAAATTTAATCTTTCCAATGAAATATTGCAACTCTTTGATGTTTCGAGGATGAGAGATTTGCAATATGGCCTCAATCCTCTTTGGATCTATCTTAATACCCTCTTCTGAAATAATGTGCCCAAGAATTTTACCTTCTTGGAGACCAAATAGTGTCTTCTTAGGGTTTAAAGATATTCCAAACTTTCTGCATTTCTCGAAAACTTTTCTTAAATGTTCTAAGTGTTCTTCATCTGTTTTTGAAAACACAGTGACATCATCAAGATAGATAATGATGAAGAAGCCCAATTCTTCCGAGAATGCTATGTCCATGGCTCTTTGGAAAGTTGCTCCAACATTCATTAGACCAAAGGGCATTTTCACATACATGAAAGTGCCCCATGGTGTAGTAAAGGTTGTCTTTAATTGATCAACAGGGTGAACTAAGATCTGATTGTACCCTGAGTAGCCATCAAGCAAAGAAATTCTTCTAGACCCTACCACCCTTTGTAAAATATGATCCATCTTAGGTAAAGGGTAGTTGTCTTTTAATGAAGCCTTGTTTAAGTCTCTAAAGTCTATACAAAGCCTGATTTCTCCAGTTTTCTTCCTAACTGACACTAGATTAGAGACCCATTCAGAATATCTAATAGGGACAATAATACCAGCTTCATACATTTTGATGATCTCCTTCTGAACCAAAGGCAACTGAACAGGGTTTATTATGCGTAGTTTCTGTTTGAATGGTTTTTTGTTTTCTTTGAGGGGAATTTTGTGTTGTATTATTTCAGTGTCATAGGATTTAAGATCTTCGTAACTCCATGCAAAAACATCAGAAAAATCTTTAAACAACTTTATGTATTTAAGTTTAATGTGATCTGGTAAATTTTTATACAGTTTAATCATCATAGGTTTAAGTTCACTACCTATATTGCACTCCTCCACTTCAGTCTCTACAGGTTCCATTTTTGGTTTATTTGCCACATTGTTAAAATCGAACAATTCTTCTAAAGGGGCCAGACCTTTAGGCAAACTTTCATCTTTGGAGTGCAGAGTTTCTAACTCCTCTATTTCTAACTCTGCATCCAATTCAGTTTTGTTTTCAAGTTTGCTAGATAACAGATTTATATTAGTCGGTTAAGGAGATGGTTCTTCTTCATCAAGGAAATTTTCTTCACTGTAGTCTGTATCATAATCTGAGTCTGAACTGTGTAGTTCAAATTCATTTCTGAATTGCATGAAGTCTTCTATTTGTTTGTCATTGTCAAACACCTGCCAATATTTCTCATTTTCAGGAACAACTGGTCTAAATTTTATCTCAGTTGTGTAGTCTTTGGTGCTATATGGCGTTAAACATGTTCTAGTTGCAAAGGCTAAATTGTGGGCCGCGAAATTTCTTTTTCTTGGGACAAAGAACAATTTGGATTCCTCGAATGTTTTCAAAAGATCCATAACATCGTTTCGGTAGGCTCTAAGTCTAGGATGATTAGCGTTATACTCCCCATTTACTTGCCTAATGACTAACTCTGAATCCCCATACACATTGATTCTTCTGGCTCCTAACTTTTTCAATAGGTGTAAGCCTAAGAGAAGGGATTCATATTCTGCTATGTTATTGGAACACTTAAAGTTTAATTTGCAGGAAATGCTTTCTGTGTGGTTATTTTCAGTGTTAGTAATCCAAACACCTACACCAGCATTGTTCTTAGTGCAGGATCCATCAAAATACATACTCCATAGAGGACATTTCTTAGTTTCATCCTGGTTACTGTCCTCTTCAACTATCGTGCTCAAAGGTTGTTGTGGAAACTCAGCACTTAGTTGTATTTGTTTTGATTCCCCAAGATTTGCGTTTATTTGAGGGTTTTTTTCTTGATTGTGAATTTTTAAGAGCAAAGGACATCTGCCTTGTAGCTCAAGACCTGTGTTTAGTTTGCTAGATTTTACGGGTTCAGCAAACTATTTAGACACACCTACATTGTGTTCCTCTTCCTCCCTATTGGCCATTAATCCTGATAAAGTGACTTGTTCACCAAGTGTTTCATCATTAAACATAATAAAAGAATCAAGGCCTGTATTTACAGAATACAGGGGAGAGTTTTGTGGTTTGTCTTGACTTGTAACTGTGAACTTCATATGGGACTCCCTGTAAAGTCTTCTAGTTTGATTAAAAACAGGGATAGTCGCATAGGTCATGTCCATTTTCATAGTCCCTTGTAACTTGGCCCCCCAAGATCTTGATAATAACATTCCATACTTTGGGGGCACATCGGCCACAACAATACCCATGACTAAACATTTTGCTGGAATTTGGGCTAAGTTAACACAGAGGTCTTTGATTAATCCTAAACATCTTACTCTGCTGGAATCAAAGGAGTAAAGGTCTTTGTAAGGTCTGGTGATTTCTAAACCCAGGCTCTCCATTACAGCTTTTGGCATTAAATTATGAGAAGCCCCGGAATCATGCATAGCGTTGTGCAAAATTTTGTCATGAACGTTTAAACTCACATAAAAGGGAGGAACAGGTCCCTCTTGATATCTACCTTCAATCTTAGGACCAAAAATCAACTCTGGTTGGTCATCATTAAGATTGACTATGTCCTCATTTTCTTCTATTTTCAAAGCCTTCAAAATTTGGGTTCTATATACATGTTGGGCAGCTAACTCAGTGAGGGGAACAGAGATTTTGATTTTTGAAAATTCCTGCTCCAGGCTGAAAAGAATTTGACTCTTTAAGGTGTTAGTTTCAGCCTTATCAGCTGTTAATTTATCAGCAGTATGAGCTTGCCGATTTGTTTTATTTACACTTGACAAAATTGTTTTTGCAAGAGTACTAGCTGAAGTGTTAGTATTGCTAATGTCTGCACTCTGATTTTCATTGTTTTGAGTGCTTTTACCTTTTCCTTTGTCAGAATTTACAACCACTATTTTGTCCTTTTGTTTAATCTTTTTAGGCCTGGTTGCAGTGTTGTTTTGTGAAGATTTGTCAGAGATTTTGTTGTTGGGGGGTTGTTGACTAGTTTTACTTCTAAGGTCGTATTCTCTTTGAGGCTCTATGATGACATTTTCCATGTCTTGATAACAATTTTCATCATCATCTCTTTTGTCATCATAAGGTGTGTATAGACCTTGTTTTCTATCATAATGAATCTCAAAGTCATCATTGTTTATCCCCAGCATGTTAATATCATCCTCTACTATTTCATCTGTTTCCTCAACCTCACTTACATAGTTTTGATGAAAGGGAGGAGTGATCTGCTGATCATCTTCCCTAGATCTGTTTGGAGGTTGGTTCCTTCTATCATTATGATTCTGGTTCTGATTCTATTTTTAGGAGCAGCTTGGTTTTGTCTTTCTTGTGCTCTCTTAATTATGCTCATCTCTTTCATCATTTCTTCCATCATTCTCTCCATCTTTGAGTTGGAAGTAGAAGGTGTGGATTCCTCTCTAAAAGACACTCTCTTTTCATTTTTCATTCTTGCTCTCTTTTCTATTAAGTTGACTTCCACAGAAAGAGCACCTCTTTGCATATCTTCAAGAGTTGCAAAATCTCTCTCTCTCAGCTGATAGGTCATGTCAGAGTCAAATCCTTTAGGAAAATTGTTTAAAGATGAGCCTTGTGGAGGTTTTAGTTCTGGGGAAAGTGCATCATACACACTATTGAATCTAGTGCAATAAGCTTGCACACTTTCCCCAATGTTTCTATGGAGGTTCTTGTAGTCAGAAAGGACTTGGAGAGGGTTCTTCTTTACTTCCCATTTGTTTAAGAATGTTTGATGGAAGGCTTGGAGATCATTAATACTATGGGGGGCTAAACCTTTGAACCATTTTCTTACTTCTCCCCCTAGGCTCTGAGAAAATAACCTAAGCTTGACAGAATCATCATCAATTTCATTTCTGTCAAAGTAGTCATTCATTTTATCTACATGTTGTGATGCAGTTATAGCATTGTTAGCATCATATAATCGAATTTTGGACTGATAGTCCTGTGGAAGATTAACTAATGGTACAGGAAGGACTAGGGGAGCATAACATGCTGCCATGATAGGTGGTGGGGGTGGATTTATAATAGGAACAATGGGCTGAGGTGAAGTGGTTTGAACAGTGGATGAAGGGTGAGCAGAAGTGGATGGACTAGGAATAGACCGCTGAGATGATCTTGGATGAGAGACACCTAAGTTGTGAAGAAAATGTAAGTCAGGAGGTGTTGTTTCTCTGCTACCAAGAGGTTCACTTGTTTCAGGAGATGATAGTGAAGACTCAGAATCTAACTGATCTAAATCACCAAGAGACCTAGTTCTAAATGGATTTACTAAGTCAACTTGAGATTGTTGTAGAGCTGAAATATTTTCAGGAACTGAACTAGCTCTCAAGGGTGGCCTAAAAACAGTTGACAATTTAATCTTAGGAGATTTCCTAAGGATACCTTCTGGGTTATCAACTACTTCAGGTAGGTCTGGGTCAGGATAGGCTCTAGTGTGAATCTTTCTAGGAGCCACTATGTTGTGTTATTGGACCAAAATAAACAAGAAAATTTCAACCAGGTATGACAGTCTTTGAGAGGTTAACTAATCTGTTTACACAAATCTTAATCCTACAGTCCTCTAACTGAGTTTGAATGATGTTATAATGATGAGGGTTCTTCCCAGTGGAGTCTTAAGGTCTGCTAAGGATTTTGGAGTTGCCAAGTGGAAGTTTTTAGCTCCTAAGGAGGTAAAAGGTTTTATGGTCCACCACCATGTTTATTGGATACCAATCCGAAATATTTTTTAGGTTTTTCTAAGTTATTTTTCAGTTGTATGGTTTTTAAGAATATCCTAACTTTGTTTCAAAACTTAGCTATGGTTATGAGACAAAGACATTTTACTCTTATGGCTAAGCCAGCTAATCTTTCAAGGCTAGATAAAGTCTTAAGAGAATCCTAGGTTTTACCTAGCTTGTCACTGATTCAAACAAGTTTTACCATGATTACCACTCTTTGGTAGTGCTTGAAAAGGATGCTTTTAACTCACAAGGTTTTATAAAAATAAAATATGATTCTGGGTTCAGTTCCCCAGTGGAGTCGCCAGAAATGTTAGGAATCTGTAATTTTAGCAGATTGGTAAGACTAAAACTGCAGAAGCAACATCGTTTCAACCAACTTTGGGATTCTAGGATCTAGCCCTCCTGAATCCAGAGAGGGATCTCTCCAATAAGTACAAAGATGGATTTGTCTTTGAAGTTTGGGGTTATGATATTAGGCTAGTTATGAAGGCCAAGGGTTTGTTTGTTTTTTGGATGGTTGAGCATGAATATTACTTGAGGGGAAAGTTCTAAATGCAAAACAGTTTCAAAAGTGAGAAGTTGCAAGTGAATAGAACAACTTAGGCTAAAAAGATAGATATAACGCTGGTTTTTAGTCCATTGGGCTATGGAGTCATATCTGGGCTTTAATTGAGCAACAACACCAAGAGTGATCCAAGGGGCAAGTTATCTATACCACAAGATTATTGAGATTAAATGATGGAATGGAAACAATAAAGTGTTGGAGATGGTGGAAACTGATAATAATTTCACAAAGGATTTATAGTCAGTCCAAACAAGAAAATCCTCTTAAGTAACTGTTTAAAACCAACCAAGTGCAGGGCTAACCATTGACTTCTTGGGAAAGTTTGTATTAAAGCAGCTTAATTGACAAACAATCCAGTAATCCACATAATTACCTTCAGAAAGTATGAAAACATATAAGAGAAGACAAAGTGTAAACTTAAGATCAGATAAAGTACTTTTAAACCTAGTCTGCTTTCAGTCAACACCAAGGGAAACTTTTAGAATCTGCTTTTGGAGAAAAAATAGGACCAGGGCACACCATATCTTCCATAGTCATCTTTAATAAGCAAATAAGGAAAATAACTTTCAAGAAACAATGTTTAAAGCAAACAGTAGGACGAGGGAACTCCAGCATTCCTAACTGCTTAAACTGTATTAAATCATTCTTAAATAAACAAATTAGAGGAAAACATTGAGATAAAGCTTTCAGTTAGAGAAGGTTACTGATATACAGTAGGTCCTAACTCTATAAATGCTGTCCTTTATCAGAGAATAGTGAACAATATGACATACATAGAAGGAAAACAATAACAAAGAAAGAAGCACTTCACCAGTGATATAGACCAGGATCCCAAGAAACAGCTTGTTTATTGATGTCAAACCAGTTACAGTACTCAGGTCCAATGTTTCAGTTCAACAATCATCTTCACTATTCAGCCTATCTAATCTATCACAAGCAGAGCTCCAAGGGCCAGTGAACACTATTTACAATCAGAATTTTTTTGCTCAAATATATTTCCAAGTTCTGCAACCAACCCCTCACTCATCTTCTGTAGAAGTATATATAGAAGGATGAGGAGGTGAGATCTGATAAAAGATCTCAATTTACAATTAATACAGACTTAATGACTTCTTGGCCTTTGAGGGGCTCAATGAAGAAACTTACATACATATTCTCTGTATTAAATGATTTTACATAAATATTTAAGCTCTGTGGGAGCTTTTGTTGACTTTTGAGGCTCTGTGTGGCGTCGAAGTAACTCTGCAGATGTTCTTTGCATTAAGTTTCCTTGCAGAAGTAACTTTCTGGCTGTGCTGAGACAAATATCTAATCCTGATCAATAAATTCGGCCTCTGATTGAATACTTTGAGGCACAGGTGGCTGGTAGCTAGAGGGATCAATTTGCCTCAATTTGTGGCGGTGGGGGTTTCCTGTCGATAAAACACTTTAGATTTTCCTTTAATTGTGTTTTAGTTTGGGGGATTAGGCTTTTGATAATCATTCTTAGCCGTGATCCCCACAATTATGTCTTCCATCCTCTGTTCTGGTTCATTTTGATCTCCGTCACTGATACTCTGTGATTTGTGATTGACTTGCTGTGTTTTTGCTGATGTGCAGGGTCGTTCAGGGTTTGAAAGACATCAATGCCTTCGAATATTATTGATAAATGTGGATTCAAAACCCTGTGATGATTTTATTTGGTGAATCGAAGGCGGGACGATCGTCATCCTCACCTTCGAATTTTCCTCGAAAAATGGCGATAAAACCTCGAAACCCTGCAAAATACAAACAACTTATTATAAAATCCATGCATTTATAGGTTTACTTCTACGGAGGCATGTGGAGGACGCGTGGCCATTGGATGGCATCATCCAATGGTCAGGATTGATCGGAGAAGGTGGAAGAAATATTGAATTAGAGCCGTTGATCGTGCAGAGATCGACAGTCGGGAGCAAAGGGGAAAGTCAAAAACGGAGAATCGTTGACTAGGCAATGGAATCAAGGTGATGGAATAAACCGTCGATATGCAGATCAGATCGACGGTGGAGATTAACTGGATGGCACACCGTAGCCCTATTAACTATCGGGCATCTTAGGCGAGCGATAGCTGTTGGATGGCCCGCCCTAGATCGGACGGCGCACGGCAATATCGCTAGGCATTTGCGTATGAACGATAATGCGTGATGAGCAAGCGGTTTTGAAAAATTATAGGGGACGCGTGTCACGCGATGTATGGAATCGTTGGCGATTGGGGAAAAACCACTTTTTCCCAAAGGCGGTGCGATGAAAACCGCGCGGTTTCGACAATTGGCTAGTGGATGGCGGGGACCACCGGGGAGACATACTCTGCACCGTCCGATCTGTAGATCAGATCGACGGTGGGGATTAAACTGAAAATCAAACCGGCAGAAAATTTTATAATTTAATTAAAAACCAAAGAATTAAAATATTCAAAGGTTTTAATACTTCGGCGGAGAAATATTTAAAGGTTTGGTGCCCGACTGCGGGGCCGAGGGTCATATGAAGGGTCATACGACCAAGGATTTATGCGGGAAGGGGCTAAGACCCATATATGGACAAAAATGTGGGTTTTTATGGTTTTCCAATGGTTTTCAAGGGAAATTGAGGGTTCCGATAAGGAAAAAAAGGAGTTTTCAACCTTGTCAAATGGGTTTTGATGAAGGGGAAAAGGAAAACATGTAAATGAGGGATTTTTCATGGGAGATGGAGGGAGAGAAACTGAGGTTAGTTTTGGAAGAAGGGAAGGGGGAAAAATGTGCTTACAACAGTATTATGGCTTGGAAATCAGCAGGATTTCTAAGTGTAAAATGGGAACAACAGTGAAGTTCAGACAGAGGATAGGCATACAGGCCTTTATTTTTATAATGTTTTCCAAGCTGATCTCAACCATTGATCTCTGCAGATAAACGACTCTTGTTAAAAACTTTCTTCGCCTTGTATATTATTTCGTTAAGCTCTAAGATCAATCTGATCCATCCATTTCATTTATCCAACGGCTCGTATTAACCTGGACAGGCCCAACCCCTGTGGGTCTTGCCTCCCTCCAGATCTGATCTCTATCGTCAATCCCTTGATCGGACGGTCCATAATAAAACCACCTTGCCTTTTATCTGCCTCACATCTGGTCTTTATCGCGCTCACTCCTCACCATTAGATCTGAGACCCCAGATCCAACAGTTGATGTTTTTTTTCATGTAACTTCAAGCGCGAACGTTAATTCTCAGAGGGATACGCGAAATGGGCAGTATTCATACTTCACGTGTCACCTCCTAACGCATATCACGTTCGAAAAGGTGAAACCACCTTTTCCTCTTTTGGCCACGTGAAACATGTGGTTTTCCCTCCCGAAACCACTTTCCTTCTTTTCCATTGTGTTTCATCGTGCGCCACCTCAGCCATTGATCCCTATGAGCCAATCTCATTCGACGACCCAAATTCTTCCTGAAACCTAATTTTATTTTTAATTCATTTTTCCTCTGCCAAAATATTTTAAACCTTTTTCCTTTTCATTTTCTCCCATTTCATTATAAAGCGGCCTTTCCACATTATGTTTCCTTGGTTTCTCCCAACCGTCGATCTCTGCAAGATCCATGGCCCTAACTTAATATCTTCACCATTTCTTCCAAACCACCTCCATTTGACTTCTGCGCGAAATCTCCACTATTGGATGCTGTCATCCAATGGCCACACTCCAAAACTAAGCCTCCTAGGCAGTTTTACCAAACACGTAGGATTTTATAACGTTTTTTTGTATTTTTCCAGTTTTAAATGGTTTTTCCATGTTATTAAAGGAAAACCAAAGGCCGGGGATGACGATCCCCACGCCTTTATTCACAAAAGAGAAGCCATCCACAGGGTTCAATGCCACGTTTCATTGGTGCATCATGAGAACTAATGCCATATGAACCCTCTGTGGTACCTGCAGATCAACAAGACACAGTAAGATTAAATCCAATCAAAGAGTAT
The DNA here is from genome assembly GCA_034641835.2 of Pinus albicaulis. NCBI lineage: Eukaryota > Viridiplantae > Streptophyta > Pinopsida > Pinales > Pinaceae > Pinus > Pinus albicaulis. The sequence continues at coordinate 73,936 of JAXQQM020072297.1, read as the reverse complement.
CAGTGTTGAAGACCTAGCCACAGTAGAACTAAAGAATTAAAAGTTAATTATACATTTTGGAGTGGATTACGGCTAAGATCAAAAATCAAAAGCCTAATCCACTAAATTAAACACAGTTAAAAGCAAATCAAAAATATCTGTTAGACAGAGGATGCCCCCACTACCACATCACAGGCTAATTGATTCCTCTCAGCTACCAGATAGCCACCTGTACCCTCAAAGCATTCAACAGAGGCCGATTTATGATCAGAAAAGAAGATATTTGCCTCAACGTAGCTGAATATTTAATTCAGCCAAAGGAACTTAATGAAAAAAATATCATCAGAGTTATTACAACATGACATAGAGCCTTAAAGTCAACAAAAGCTCCCACTGAGCTTAATTATTAATGTAAAACATTTAATACAGAGGACATATCTGTAAACTTCTCCATCGAGCCCCTCAAAGGCGGAGAAGTATTAAATCTGTATTAATTGAACCTTGAATATATTTTATCAGATCCCACCTCCTCATTTCTTCTATAAATACTTCTGTAGAAGATGAGACAATGTTGGTTGCAGAACTTTGAAATATACTTGTGCTTGAATTTTATACTTGTAAATAGTGTTCAAAGGCTCTTGAAGCTTTGTTTGTGATAGAATAGTTAGGTTGAGAAGTGAAGATGATTGCTGAACTGAAACATTGGACCTAAAGACTGTAACTGGTTTGACATCAATAACAAGCTGTTTCTTGGGATCCTGGTCTATATCACTGGTGAAGTGCTCCTTTCTGTGTAATTGTTTTCCTTTTGTGTATGCCATATTGTCCATTAATTCTCTGATAAAGAAAATCAAGAATAGAGTTAGGACCTACTGTTTACAGTACCCTTCTTTGACTGATAATATTTATCTCAATGTTTTCCTCCAATTTGTTTATTTAAGAATGATTCAATACAGTTTAAATAGTTAGGAATGCTGGCATTCCCTCGTCCTACTGTTTGTTTTAAAAATTATTCTTTAATGTTATTTTCATTGTTTTCTTATTAAAGTTAGACTAGAAAAGTGGTGGTGTGCCCTGTTTTCTAGCTTCTTTCTCCAAAGGTAGATTCTGAAAGTTTCCCTAAGTGTTTGCTGAAAGCAGACTAGGTTTAAAAGTACCTTATCTGATCTTAAGTTGCATTTTGTTTCTCTTATGTGTTTTCATACTTTTTGAAGGTAATTATGCAGATTACTAGATTGTTTGTCTATTGAGTTGCTCTAATAGGATCTTTCCCAAGAAATTTATGGTGAGCCATGTTCTTGGTTGGTTTTAAACAGTTACTTAAGAGGATTTTCTTGTTTGGAATGACTATAAATCCTTGTTCAAATTATTATCGGTTTCCACCCCTCCAAAACTTTTATTGTTTCCATTACATCATTTTATCTCAAATGATCTTGTGATATAGATGACTTTCCCCTTGGATCACTCTTGAAGTTGTTGCTCAATAAAATCCCTATTATGACTCCATAGCCCAATGGACTAAAAACTAACGTTATATCTATCTTTTTAGCCAAAGCTTATTATGATTTCTTTCAACTTCACACCTTTGAGAATATTTCCATTTAGGAATTTCCACTCAAATAATAGTCATGCTCAACCATCCAAAAAAAACAAAAGCTCTTGAACTTCATAACTAGCCTAATATCATTACCCAAAATCTTTAAAGATAAATCCATCTTTGCACTTCTTGGAGAGATCCCTCTCTGGATTCAGGAGGGATAGATCCTAGAATCCAAAAGTGGTTGAAATAGTGTTCTCTCTACAGTTTTACTTTGCCAATATTGAAAATTACAGGGAGCTAACAGTCCACAGGAACTGGATTTGAAACCCACTCAGTTAATGGAATGAGGTAAATGAAACCCACCTTAAGTAGCTTCTCCACCTCATCTTTGATAGTTGCTGCCTTCCTAGGGTTGAACGATCGAAGCTTTTTCATGATAAGCTTAGTGTTTTCGTATATTTTGATCTCATGCTAGACAATAGATGGATCTATATCAGGAATTTCCTCATAATACCAAGCAAAAACATCCCTAAAATCTCGAAAGAGATCGGTGTAAGTCTGAATTTCTTCAGGGGAACACTCGGCTCCAATGAAGACATTATCTATAATGTTGGGATCTCTGGAGATGTTCATCGGGGTAGTAGTAGAAATAACAACCAGGTTCCCTTCAGAAAAAACCTGTGTTGGTGCTAAAGGGTTTAGGACTGGGTGAATAGGACTATAATACTGAAGGCTAGGGAAACTTGATTCAACTTCTCACAAATCTGGTAGAAAGTAAGATCGATGATGCAAATCATCCCACGGTCTCTATACACCAGGCATTGCTTCAAGGACAACCTCTTTAGATGGAAGAGTGGTATTAAGGCAATCCTGAGCAGAAGATGAACTAAGATTCCAAGTCGAAGCCACATCTCCATCCAATTCCTCCAGTGAAAGAGAAACTGGAATGGAATCTGCAAAGTCAATAATAGATCTATAAACAATCTCAGCTACAGTTATAGGAAATTCCATTCCACCCACTTGAACTTCTTCTAATGTGGAGGTAGGAGAAGGTAAGGTCCAAGGGTCTGAAAAATAATGAGTTCTGAATAACTCTATCGGAGTAGGAACCTTGGAGGATGAGATAACATTGATATGAACTGAAGGAGGCAAAATATAAAAAGTATCCATGAGGGTTGTATACATTCCAGCCCCCATATTCTCAGCATGCTACTTGGTATCCTTCACCAAAGGAGCGGTTGATTCAGAATACGCATTCGGATCTATAGGAGAACAATCTGATTGATCAACTGTGACAATTATACCTTCGTGAGGGAAACATACAATAAAAAATAATGAGGATGCAATAGAATCCATCTCATAGATCTAATTTCAACCCAACATAAGGCTATAGTCTAAGCTTGCATTGCTATCTCAACTTCGATATTGATAGTTTTACCCCCAAAAAATATGGGTTAAGCTGGAACAATACCATGCAGCTTGTGAGAATGACCATCAAATGCAATCAGAAGAGTGGTATAAGGGACAAATGAGGGAGATCCAGTAGCTTTCCAGCATGCAAGAAACATTACACACGTGGAAGTGCCGTCATCAATAACTGTTTGAAAATTATTAAATTTCATATAGGTTTACCTAATATGGAAAGCCATATGATGAGGAAGTCTCTTTTCAAAATTCAACATGTCAAATGTGGTAATAAGAGAATTCTTCGGATCAACAGCCCCAATGGCAGTGAGAAATTCACTCCTTTGTGCAAGACACGATTGGAGCACCTCTAATGCAGACATGGCACAAGGAATTTGAGCTAGATATTCTACAATCGAGTAGTTTTGGGAAGCCTTGGCATTAGGATTGATTTTCATATGCTTTGTAGACCCTTTCGGCATCCGAGGTATAGGCTCAAATGCAGGCCTCTCTATATGGAGAGACTCAACACTATTAGGAGTATCCGTAGCTTTCGAAGACTTAGCTTCACCATAATCACAAGATCTTGTAGCGATATCTGCGTGTGCACTCATCATGTATATGTTTGATGGATTTTTCCCTTCCTGGTTGCCCCTGGAGGGATCCCCAGTATTTTCATTCACACCGGCAAGTAATTGCTGCCCTTGGGGAAAAGGGTTAATCAACACAGCTTGGGAACTAGAAGAACCTTGCTGAGCTAACAAGCACTGAGCATCTTGAATTTTAGGGTGCATAAGATGGTCTCCAGTGCACAACTTGCATGGAAACTTAACCTTATTTTTATCCTTGTTACCCTCTCCAACATGATCGTTGGATTTGTTCAAATTCCCCTTCCCATCCTTTTCCTCTTTATTGTTATTTATTCCTTTCTTCGTCCCATCAATTTTTTGATTTCCTTTGGGATTGGAAGTTTGAACAACATTAATTGCAAAGGGTTGAGAAGGAGTTGAAACTGAAGGCACAACCTAACCAGAAGGAGCATATTGTATAGGCAACTACTTCAATTGACTTAGCATGTTAGCCGTACCACTATCGATCGAACTGATAAGCCCATCACCCTAAGGACCAGGTTTAGTTTTGGCTAAATCTAACTTGGAGTGAGGAGCATATGGAAATTTTTTATTAAGGACTCCTGACTGAGAATAAATCAATTCTAGCTGCTGAGCCCTATAAATAGCCTGCTCTTCAGAAAATACTCTTGAAAGGGATACATCCTTTGAAATTTCTTGTTGTAAATATTTCAAAAACCATTCAAGAAGGAATTCATTCAGGATTTGGGCTTTGATGAGCCTCTTACTTCTTCGCCATTCCTAAATATGATCAGAGATGTGAGTTGCCTTGTCCTGCTGAAAATTGGCCAGGAGATTGGTCCCAGCGTCATAACAGACATGTAACTGAAAATGGTTTAAGGACATGGTAGCCAACTCTCCAAAAGTAGAAAAAATACCCCCAGTCAGCTCGATGTACCATTTGGCCGCATTTCCAGTCAATGTTCATTGAAATAATCTCAACCTAATTGAATCATCGATAAGGGAGTTTGATGAACACCATAAATGGAAACTGGTGACATGATCTTCCGGATCCTCACCAGTCTTCCCTTCAAAATTTGGAATGTCTAAGGGGAGTTTGGTGGGGACTAGAGGCCAACCCAAACTATATCAAATAGGATCGTTAGTCAATTTTGATAGATATGGTAAGTTTAACATTGCCAGAAATGGTAAGCGTGGAGGAGCCTGGGAATTCCATCCTCCGTAGGAAGGATTCCCCACATTCTGAAAAGAATAACCTAGATTTGTTGAGGCAGCAGGTTTCCAGATGTTATTCGTAGAAAATTCTTGGCCATAAGAAAATCCTTACGACCCAACATTTGGAGAAGGACCCCCTCCCAACATAGAGTTACTATATACAGGAACATTCCCTCCAACCAAGGTATTGAATGAAGAAGAAACCCCTTGGTAAGGGTTCCAAGCATTTGAAAATGGAGAAAATTTTTGAGAAGCACTCGATGAAGGGAGAGGAACATTCCCTTGCTAACCAACGAAAAACTGACTCCCTACTCCCAATGTTGTAAAAGCAAGGTTCCATCCCAAAATAACATTAGAGATTTAGCCCCTAGAAAAAGGATTGAAAAATTGATTCCGAGAGGTAAAGGGCATGGATCCTAAGGAAGGGTTTGAATGAGGGATATGCCCACTTCCAAAGGGGAACCCTTGAAAAGAATCTGAACCACTAGCCATAGAAGGCATGGGTGGGGAGACAGCTAAAACAACAAAAAAGGAGAAAGAAGGAATTCCACTAGAGGGCATTCCATAAGAAAAGGGACCAGATCGAAAAGCATGTGCCTGGGTGTTTCCACTCGAAGATGGAATAGAAGCAGAGCCAAGCACAAAATAACTAGAAATGATTGTCGATATGGCAATATTTCCTTCTCCCTCAACTGAAAAATGAGTATGAACACTTGCAGTGCTCATAGCCGAAATTGTGTTCCCAGTCGTGGCCATTGAAAGAAAGGGATATGACAGAAAAATACTAGCTGGTCTCTGAGACTCAGGCCCGATGTACAAAAGGACTTCAGGAAAGATATAAGGAAGAGGAGATGGAAGAGACTCAGTAGGATGAAGAACTTCCTCTACTTCAACTTCTTCTATTGGAAATAAAACTCTAGAGATGAGTGGAGCATTCCTCTCGAAACTGACACTAACACCAGGACCACCCAAAAAAACAACAAGCCTAGATGGAGGATCACTCTCTGTTGTGTTCGAAACCACTAAGTAAAAATCATCCTCTGAATTACTCCTATGACTTCTTGAAGAAGGCTCGACACTCGCAGGAGAAAGCCCATGAAGCCTCCTCGATCGACGAGGTGATCGGTTAACCACTTTAAGAGATTAATTTTAGACTTAAAAAATATAATAAGCTAAGAAATCTATGAGAAAAGAGCACACTCTAAAAATTTCCTAAGATACATCCAAACAAGCAACTCTCAGGTATTTCCACTCTGGGTGATGAGGACTAGACACCAAAATACAAGAAAGTGAAATAAGAGAACCTTCCAAAAATAGTTTGGGGTAATTATGCCCCATGCCTACTAGCAAAGGTAACATAAACAATTACACTGACCTCCTAAAAACAACCTTTTTTGGTGCCATTCCCCAAGCTTCACAAGGGCACCATCTAGAAGTACTGATGGAAGTGATGCAACGTCTGTCTCAGGTACCACAGAAATTCCCCCCCGTAGTCACCTGTGTGGTCCCTAGAAGAGGAAATTAAGGGCACCAATCTATATCGACAGCTTGGCAGAATCGTCTTAGGTCAAGATTCAAAAAATAGGAGAGGGGGTATCTCTCTTCTCTGCCTACACTCTCCCTCGTGCTTGACTCTCTGGAGGAGAGATTTCTCGGTCCACTTAACGGAGTTGGATTTCACTCTTTAATAAAATTTCTATGTTTAGTATTTTAAGAGGCCTTGGATAGTTAACTCTGCACTCACCTATTCCAAGGCCCTACACCCTAGCTAGTTGGTGTATGATTGATGACAATGATACAAAAAATTCTAGTTGCTTTTAATTATAGCGCTTGATTTTAAATTTGTTGTTACTTAAGTCAAAGGTATACAGAAGTGAAACTGATAGTGTTTTTTGATGCAAAAGAAATCAATGAAAACCTTACTACATGAAAATGCAATAATTTCCTTTCGATGAAAAGAGATCTCTATATGGGTTCTAAGAAACTAAGTAAGAAAAAACTTTGCTTTTATTTTCAGTTACTCACACTTCATACAATCTAGAAAACTATGAAAAAGAATAAAATGCTTCAATGTACTTAATGCAAAACTACCATTGGCATTCAAATTCTAAGATCGCTAACTTTAAAGAAGCAGCAAGAGCCTCTAGAAAGAAAATGGCTCAATCACTTTTGACAGAAAAAAAAGGTTGGTTCCAAACACAATTCCTATGCATAAAAATGCCAAAATGTACTTGATGCAAAAGAGAGAAATCAAGAAAATACCTCCTTCAAAATCAAGCCAAGAACCAAAGACTAGAAACCAAAAAAAGCTTCAAAATATATGAAGAAACCATAAAAATGAACTTAAAGCAAAAGTTACAGAAGACACACATGTTTTTTGGGCTTTTCACTTATATTGGAAGAAAAATATTTCAAGAAGACAAGCACAAACTACCAGATGAACCGGAATCAAGAAAAATGAGTCTCAACTGGGCTTCAAAGTGCTCAAGCCAACTATGCTACTTTCGTAGTAGGACCCAAATAGGAAATAAGAAGCACAAAGCTCAAATAATTGAATTAGTACAATAGCACAATATTTCAACGAAAAAATCTCAAAAAACCAATAAAGGATTCTTCAATATTCTCTGCAAAGTTAGTCCAAGAAATCAAGAAAAACAAGATAGTCAAAAAGGGAAAATACCAAAAGTGAAACAAAGAATAAGGCCAGGAAGAGAAAACATGCAAAGGCTCACTATTTTGAATGGTCAGAACATCCAAGAACTCCAAGAAGAGATCTTGGTACTAAAGCCGCAATTGCAATCACAAAAAATAGGAAATTTACAAAATGGCTAGGTTTTCACAAGAACAAGAGAGAAATAGATATGCAACCACAATAAACAAAGTCCATACACCTTAAAGACACCACAGAAATGGTTCACCATAGAAAGAAAATACAACATAGGTTTAAAACTCAAAATTTCAAATTTTCCCAGGCATACACAGTTTTGATGTATGCAACAAGTGTGTACACATAACTGTATCCAAAGAAAATCAAGTATACGTGGGTTCTTTAGGAAGATAAAGGAGGTATATGCGATTGTGCAAAGACTAAGTAGCGTATGTAAATAGAGATGAGGAAAAAATAAAAATTCAAGCCTGATCAAGAGACTAGATCTTCTGTCTGATTGAAAAAGACTTACTAGACTGTAAAAAGTGATAAACCTGTCAGGGAACGTACAAGATAGATAAAAACAAACCAAACTAGGAATTACACGAATGTAATCCCCAGCGGAGTCACCAGTTCTGTTATGGGAAATGTTACCCTAAGGTATTGGGTTGATAAATCTTCACAGATCAGGGGCATGTCATCACAAGGACTCAATTAACCAACTTCTATGCTCTAAACTAGAAACTAAATGTTGCAGACCTTACCCATTTATCCTTCGGTTGGAGTAGATCTTGCGGGGTTCAAACCCCCTGCAAATCTTTATGCTCTAGAACCTGCAAACCAGCAAAGAAAAAGCATAAAAACCTAGTTGTATAGCACATATATGTTCTAGATGTTAGTGAAAAGCATGCATAATCTCATATAAATAACAATAAATGAACTATTTAAGATCATTACACATGTATAAGAGATAAATTACACGTGAACATCACGAAAAAGATGGCACTTCTATTATTGATAAGATGTATAGTAAAAAAATGTGGAGAGATCACCTGAAATATTCCACAGCCTCAAGCATACCGTCCTTTGGATTCATCTAGCCCTAGCCTCACAAAGCTTCTTCCAAGAATAGTGCACAATGGATGTCACATAGGATAAGTGAGCATCTCAAGGAAACAAGGGTTTCCTGAAAATCTGGGAAGTGCAAGAGGCACAGGGGAAATATAAGACTTGGATAGGGTTATAACAAAGTATAATATCTATAATTCTCTCTCTTTTATCCCTTAGGCCATTCCCTTGAGGGGTTTTTATACTCCCTCAAATTAGTTTTTTTCAGTTGGAGAACAGTTAGGCCATAGGCTGGGGTAGTTAAGTTACAGGAAAAACCGTAAAACTTGCCTCAAAAGTAGGGAAATTATATATTTTTTAATGTTTAAATTAGCATATGCAGTTCTCTATATATGGACTTGCGTGTATATGCAGAAAATTCTAGGCAGAGTCGCGTATGGGTTTTGAGAAACTATTTTTTGAGAAACATGACCAAGTCTAAATGGAAGGGTTTCCCAAGGCCAATGCATAACTCATCAAGTATATAATGGTGATAAATGATGTTATAACACTAGATCATAATGATTGAGACTTCCCATTTGCAGCGATGGATTACAGAGGTGACCTAGACATGTGACTCCCAATAGGAATGCAATGGAGTGATCTAGGTAAAAATTTCTCATTTTTCTGTTTTAATGTTTTAAATTTTTATTTTGTTTTTAAAATCCAAAGCTAACTATCTGAAATGATAATGCAGATGTGGGCTCAGTTTGACCAAAAAATCTACACCATTTTTATAGGAGAGGGGACTAGGCTATAATAGTTGTAGTACCCCACTGAGATGTAGTAGAGACCTTGACTGAGTTGGAGCACAACCTGGAGAGGTTGAATATATATATCCTAGAGACTGGGACTGATGATTTGCCTCTCCAGTAATAGGGAACGTGGTCGGGGTTCCATGACCGATTAGGCGACTACTATGTCGAGTAGTTCATACTATAGTCCGCTAGCATGATCATCATCATGGATAGTTTCTAGTCTTTTAGGGATATATTTTGATATTAGGATAATAAAGGCCACAGAGCCTCATGTCTTTGGATGAAATTTTGTAACACAATTTCTACAAAATATATTACCTAATGAGAAATACTACTTTTATTCTTAGCTTATCTTGTTCAATATATGGATGAATATTGTTTTAATTTACAAATGTTGCAAATGTCTATTTAACACGTGATTGTCCAATGCATCAGCTAATGTGTTTAAATTTCTTGAAATGTGTTAATATACAATATAATCAAACTACCTTTCCAAGAGACAGACCCGTAAAAACATTCTTAACATTGATGAACTCCTAACTATATAGACACCGTTTAAATTTAATACAATGAGTTGAGAATCTTACCTAACGATCAAATGTCGAATGCCAAATGTGCTGGCATCATATAATAGTTCAATTAATTCACTATATTCTACTATGTTGTTCATTTTTCGACTAAGGCATATCCCATGAATGGAAACTAACTCATCAATGGGTGAATAGATGACCCACACTGCGGAAGATAAATTTTGAGTATTATGACTAGCGCCATCAACAAAGTCGATGTAAGTTTGAGGTAGCGTCGATATCTCCAAATCAAGAGAAGTTCAAGATAAGAAATAAAAGTAGTAGGAAATCATGAAAAATGAAAACCTAAAGCACACAATCATAAGATTATGATATAAGTAATGTACAAAAATATTCACGAGATAATCATGCATAATATTTCTTAAGGTAGAGACCATTTCTGGGCTCTCCTAAAGAAACACCGTCATAGTCAACTAATTCATAGGCCTCTTTAGCTAGTACATGTTTGACAATGTAAGGACCATGCCACATAGGTTTGAATTTACCAACGCCTATCTTATCATGTGCTTGATCATAGACCAAGACTAGGTAACCTTCTGAATAAATGCGAGGATTCACGTTTCAATCATACTTAGCCTTAACACGTTTTAAATGAGCCTCACTATCTAGTGAAATATTACGATGAGTTTCATCTATTTGTGCTAAGTACAAAAATTGCTCCTCCTCTGTTGAGGTAGCTGGTAACAACTCAATGGCTAGTTTTAATGACGAAATTTAACATTCAATCGGTAAAACTGCCTTTAGACAATAAACAAGTTGAAAGGGATTAAATCTAGTCAATGTTTTTGCAGAGATACGATATGCCCACAAGGCTGAAAAAATAATGGCATGCTAGTTTCATTTATGAATGCCAAAAATCCGTTTGATCAAATTGGTCAAAACCTTGTTCACCACTTCAAATTGGCCACTCGATTCCTGATAATAAGGAGTAGAGATGTCATAGCACAAGCCGAGTTGTGCATAAAGCTCGGTCATCATAGAATTTTGAAAGTGGCTACCATGGTTTGTAACGATGGCTTGTGGTGCGCCGAACCTAGTAATTACTTGATTGAAGATGAAAATAGCTATGGTTTCACCATCATTCTTGTATGTAGGAATATCTTTAGCCCATTTGATAAAATAATCTATAGTGAGAATAATATACCCATGCCCCTAACTCAGTGAGGGTTACATGTAACAAAATCAATGCCCCATTTAGCAAATGGACCAAAAAATATGATTGGGTGAAGAGGAGCTAGAGGAGCACGCATCTTTTGATCGTAAACTTGGAAATTATAGCACTTTCTAACCACATTTTTGCAATATTTAAATAGTGATGGCTAGAAATAGCCAGCATGCAATATATTCTAGGCAATGGAAAACCCTGACATATGACCACCACACGCTCCATAATGGTAGTAATTTAATGCCTTATCAGTTTATTAGTGTGTTAAACAATGTTGAAAGAAAAAATCAACACCATGATGATAAAGAGTATTGTCAACAATAGTATATTGTTGGTTTTTGTTAGTATGAATCCTTTGTCGAAGTGTACGAAAAAGGACCACTTTAGCTACGCATAACTAATAGCCCTAACAACAAAAGTGGCTGCCAATATCTTCAGATCTGCGGTTAGTTGAACATAAAAGAGCTACAAAAACCAGATCTATGCATGGAAAGACATTAAGCAGAAAAAACAAGGGTTTACTCCATATACCAATAGACAAGACAAGAACAATTTTTGAAAGAATTTTTATATTAATTGGGCACCTGGGAGGAAAACAAGAAGGTGTATCCAATTCTCCTCAGTGGGATGGGTTCTTGGAAGTCCTCAGCACTTCAGATCTAATATTTCTCTCTCTTGTTGGTGTAGAAAACCCACACAAAGAATGGAACTCAAAGGGAGCTCACACAGCAAATGGCAGAAAATGGTGACCAAGTGTATAGATCCGGAGTGATCTAATAGGCAACAAAAGGTGAAGAATGGTAGGAAAAACCCTCCTATTTATAACAAAATATTGGGTCATTCTAGATCTTGGTGCATGGGTTAACCAGATCTAGATCCACTTTTTATGGAATATTTTATTATATTTGTTGGAGAGAAAAGGTATTTGACTTGGGTCAAATCCCTTAATTTGTCAAAAATAAATAAATAAATGATTTATTTATCTTTTTAAGGAAGCGGTTAGAAGATAATCAAATAAATAATGATTTATTTAATTATTTAAGTGGTTGAAAGATAATTAAATAAATAGTGATTTATTTAATTATTTGTGGGTGATTTGGTCATATTTAACAAGGAATATCATCTAAATAAGGTTTAAATAATTATTCCTATAAAATAATAAGATAAATAAAGGTTTATATAATTAATTTCTTTGATTTTGGGTTAAACTTGACTGGGAATAATAATTAAATTATGGTTTAATTAATTATTCCATGAGGAAAATCAAACAAATATAGGTTTGTTTAATATTTCCTTTTGGGGTTTCCTGTTTGGACCTTAAACAACCTAATAAATGTGGTTTATTAAGTTATTTAACATAGTGCAGGCAATTTTACTTAGGGTAAAATTGGTCTTACATGGTGTACTTGGGTCCATCTAATGATAATAGGTTAGATGACCAAAAAATGGTGTAACAGTTTTAGTATTGGATTCTGCGACAATCAGTTCGAGACAACTCGGGTCGAAAAGTCTTAGTTTGAATATATAAAATGATATCTCCATACTGTTGGCTCGAGGGGTCCTAATTCAGGTTCAAAGGTTAAGGTTTGCCAAAAAACCCCTACACTACTGGCCCTTTCGGCAGTGACCTGTTTGCACAGGCCAAAGTCTCACCCGAAGCAGTATGGGAGGATGCTGGAACTAGGTTTCCGCACCCTGGGAGAGGGTAGGTAAGTCAAGAAGAGCTGCGTTAAACCTTATAGTCACTAGATCTTATATCACAGAGCCCTGATTTACCGATATCCTTTGCATCCACGTGTGAAATACCAATTATAATTACAGTAACTAATAGATCATAGACTTATAGAACATTACCGCAGTTATCACAGGTATCATTGCATAAAACAGAGCAGATCCAGATCACAACATAAAAAAGTAAAAAAATTACTTTCACAGCTTAAATCAATAACAAATAAGCATACATACTCCATTAGATATCACAGATTCACATCAGCAGTAAGTCCAATAAATTCAGATATTCCAATAGCCTTTCGCATTCATTAATCCTTCAGATCTACTTACAATACCCAAAACCCAACCTGTGCACACAATAACAGGGTCCACACATAGCTGGACAGAGGATCTCCGAGCACACAGCTAGCAGGAGTCCTTACCCAACCAACCCTAACAGATCTAATAGTTCACACGTAGCATCAATTCCAATTCATTCCTGCTTATCGACTCAAAAAGGTTCAACTATTTATACTATTTTAGCCTACGCATCCAATGGTCTGTAAAACATGGTTTGCAGACTCTTGGTCTACCCTTGACCCACTTACAATGCATTATGGGCTTTGACCCACCCCAAAAACCCCGTGTTAGACTAAATATAATAAAAAATATAAAAAATGAACCAGATTCACAACTTTGTAGGAGACCCTGTTCCAACAGTCCCCCAACACAATCTTGTGACTCGTCTCGAGTCACTGAGATGGTGGGGTATCCACCTGCACCTGCAACAGTTTGATCGCTTTATTCAATGGTGGAAGCACGAATTTGCTTTGGGCAACAACATTCTGGGCGATGTCAACCAATTTCTATGATATCAGACCTTCTGTCACAGCGGTGATGCTTTCCAGGGTTTGGTTGAGCTGCTTCACAACTACATCAGCATCCTGCGATAGCTTAAGGGCTTCAGCAACCCAAGGCTTCAGGCGGTCGTTGAGGGCCTTCTTCTTCTGTCAAATCTCTTCTATCTCAGCTTGGAGGTCTTGGTGGTTTCACAGTCGTGACAAGCACTGAGCAGGAACTAACATGGGAAGGGTGGCTTCCAATGTTTCAAACATCTCCTCTTTCTGCCACATGGCCTGGGTTATTTCATGCAGGAGCAGATCATGTTGAACCTTGGTCCATAGTTGCATGGTAGTTTCCAGTAGTTGAGAACCTTGCGCGATCTACCCAGTGATGACCTTCTTAGCTACGGTAGTGCAGATCACTGGGCCCACACTTTTGGAGGTGTTTCAAGCTGCAATCTACCCTGCAAATCAGCAATCTGTTGCTCCATCTGTGACTTAACCTATGCAACCTCTGTTCGCGATGCCTTAAATGCAGTGAACAACCCTTAAACATTTGCCTAGGGCATAACGGTAGTCAAAATCTCTGCTGGAACTTCTCCGTAGAGCTAGTGAATGAAGCTTTCGAGCTCCTTCTGATGTGTGGTGGCAAGGGCGATTGCGGCGTTGCTTTCAGTGATCATTTTTTCAACCAAGCCTAGCCGTTGGTGAATCTGTAGGTCCCGGTGTTGAATCTCATAAAATATACCCACTTGGAGTCTCTGCAAAGCATATTGTGGTAGTCTAGATAAGTCTAGCTGTACCTCTCGACAACTATGGACTTGTGTGCTTAGTTCGGGTGGACTGATCATAAGGGCAGAGGCAGCTTTCTGTCATTGTGAGCATAGCACTGTGGTGGCTTGCGGCATCCACATCAAAGTCACACTGGTGTGTAGTGTGTCTATATTTAGTTGCAGCTCATAGATCTTGGCTTGTAAAGTGGCGAGCGTAGCCTTTTGCTGTCCTTTGAGGGTTTCCCATCAATCCTGTGTGGCTAGAGAGACTGCATTAGTAATTTGCTCAAGGTCATCATTGGTTAAGGTGATAGTTTCATCGTGTTTTGTCTGCTGAGCACGCTGCTTCTTCCGGGGTCCTTTGGCAGGCTCACCTGTGAGCTTCATCTCGTGAGGGGATGCAATTCCTCTTGTATCCCCTCCTTCTATCCCTAATTCGGGCTGCGAATATTTCTGTGTAGCTTCTTCGGCATTATTCTCATTAGTTTGCTTCTTCTGCACATATTTCTTCGCATCTGGTTCTGTTTCCTTCTCGGTACTTTTGCTGGAGCCTCCGATATCCTTATCTTGTGTTGTGCTGGTATTTTTAGGGCCCTGTGCCCCGGTCTTGAAGCCAATATTCCACTACGGGGGCCAGAGTGAGATAACATTGTCTATTTCTTCACCTGCGACCATATAGGGGAGCGAAGTCCACGCTTTCTCCTTTCGGCTCCGAATCTATATGTTGTGCATGGTCACCTGAAAGGTCGCGATGTGTTTGTATCTATTATAGACTGTGGGTGATAAGCATGGTCGAGAATTGATGGTAGTTGCCACATTGCTCTAGAAGAGGACCTAGAAGACTTGATTGTCCTCTATGCGCTGCACATCCTTGGAGTCCCAAAAGTGCACATAACGGGCTCCTTCACACATATCTGAGTTAAGCTCAGGGAGGATTGACTCCACAGGAGCTTCCCAGATGACCAACACTATGAGGAAAAACAACCACGAGTAGCAAAAGGCGTGCCCTAAGTCCTAGGATTCTTGGACGTTGGCCAAAAATTCATCACATAAGTATTGAGCCTAATTAAAACAGACCCCCTTTACACATTGGCCTGCTAGATGGATCACATAGGCAGGGATAGTGGTGACTTGGCATTTTCTCATCAACTTGCATGCCAGCAACATTGTTCCCAACTACTTTGCAGGATCATTGATAGATTTGATGATAAAGCCTCGAGTATTCTGCTCCACATCGTATTTTTGGTGCACAAATTCAGCAGCCTCACCTTCGTATTTCTTACCCACTCACTCCAGAGGGCTTGGTTCGTTCATCGGGAGGCTAGTAATCCTATGAATCAGCACAGCATCAATACGAGTCCTATCCTGGATCCATAGAAAACCTTCATGAATTAGGGCGAGCAGCTACCGTGTGAGTCGGTCCGTAACATTGTAATGACCAAAATGGGGCATCCTGAGAAATTTCAGGAGCCCGAACCCAGCCAACCCATGCACCTAGTGCTGGGGGATGACTAAATCCATTTTCGTCATGAATCACGTCGAGGTATAACACCGGTGCTAGTTCAGGGAATGCTTCGAAGTTGGCTAGGTCGTGGTCGTTAAAATTGACCTCATGAAGCTTACCAAAAGGTTCACCAATGATGGGGACCTCGCTTGGGGTCAGTGGCATTTGTAGGTAAGTGACCAGGCCATCAATATTCTTCAACGTGCATGTTGATGTCCTACGTGGTCGAAAAAAGGGAGGTAACCAGTGAATTGGCTCGATAGGTGGTGCTTCCTCCCGAGCTGCCTGTGGGGATTTTACCGTTCACAGGGAAGTGTGCGGCTTTCCTGCAGCCCATTTCGTGGACTTCAGGGGCTTTCCAAAGCTCTAGGAATTTTCTTTTCCTTTCCTTCTGGTTGGGTTCGTCGTGGAGAGAATCGATTTCCACCACTTCCTCAGTCCCCTGTTCTACCGAGGTCATTAGTTCATAAGTCTCAGATGGGTTCGTAGCTGTCATCCTGGTGCAAAAAACAAACTCTGGGTTGCTACTATCTGAGGGGGTAGGTTGCTTGGACATGAAGGAGGTACTATAAACACAGAGCATCTTGCAGCGCCAAATCGTCATGGTAAGATATTCCAAGTACAAGCTATACAACTGATATGGAACCCTTGTTTGGACTATTCGACCCATTTTATAGCCATAAGGGTTAACCAATAGTTGGGTGAGCCTCATGTGAAACTTACCATCGGTTAAATGGTAAAAATTTTGTGGAAAGCACCACATTAATTTCTAGTCCTCCGCTCCTTCCAACGGTAATTTCTTCTTTTTACCAGATTTTATTATGACAACAGCTAGTTTTCGCACCTCCAATGTGCTCAGCATACCTGATACGCTTGGATTAACCACCCTCATCTCCTGCACATCCTCCACCAACACGGACTTGTTCCCTAGGTAATTCAGAACCAGAGACATTTTCGTCTGACGTGCATCATTCCAACAGAACCGGACATCCTTCATAAGCAAGTTTCGCAGAGGTGTTGTGATCAGTACATATTTTTGAATGAACTTCCTGTAATAACCCACGTGGTTGAGGACTGACCATAGCTATTTCCTTATTGTAGGAGCCATAAAAAATTTGCCTACTATATCTGCATCCCCAACCTTAGCCAACATAGGGTGCGACTCAATGCTATCGGTTCGCAAATTGAGCGGTTTGGTAACTATGCACATCTTCTTCAATCCTGAGACAGAGACATCTCATGGATAATCCTGAAACTCATTTAAGGCTAGGATGTGGTAATCGACCATGTCCAGTATCTGCGCTTCCCATGTCAGTACCTTAGGTGTGACATACGGGGCTGATTCACCCCATACCACCATATCAATGTCCTACAGAGCTACATTAAGCGCCTCCGTTCCACCTACTAACCCAAATGTCCCCAGGAATTCATCCTTCAATGTCTCCCAATGGCTAGTGTGCTGATGTAGCTCTGCATCTAAATACCACATGGTGGGAAGTGGTCCCAAGGCATGAATAAACAGATGAACCCACTCTTCTATAGTCCTGTTGCACCAATTATCCATCCAAGCGAACAGATACTCGCCCGAGTCTTCGAGGCCGAGGTATGTTTGAACACGTAGGTGATCAGGAAGTTCAATTCACAGGAACATCATATCTCGACACTCTTCCCAGTACTAGAATGCCTCCTTATGTGTGTCCCACCACCGCACAGGTGTCTTATGCATGGCAAGATTAAGGGCCCCTAGCCTTCGTCCTCTTGGAACCTCAGCTTTAAATGCTAGCAAAAAGTCCCTAATATTACCAGAACCATAAAAGTAGGGTAGGTCTCTTACCTATGAGGAAATGCAGCAGAATTTCTTTGTGACCCGAAGGCATCATAGCGCAGAGACATCATGTAACCGATTTTTCCAGTTCTCCATCTCCCCGTACGAGTCAGAGAAGCAGTCACTGTCCTTTTCCCAGCAGAGTACACCATATACTATAGAGTTGATCCAATCTTCATCCCATGCAGTCAACTTATAAATGTGATCTACATCCTCTTCATCGTGCACTGGCTCTGTATATCGTTCGCCTTCCGCAGGATCTAATGGTACTATCACCCTTGTACCTTTATTTTCAAATACCATGCTTCTCTTCTTCAGGTTGATAATGCCTCCCATACCGATGGCCCAATCCAAGCCTAGGAGCATAGGGTAGGGGTCTACATCTTCTACAATATGAATTACTTCAAAATCAGCCCGGACCTTGACCCCTGCGATATCTACCACGATCTTCGACAATCTCCCCAAGGGTATGATATTCTGCTGATTGGCCATGCACAGCTAGATAGTGGACCATTCCAACTTTGGTTCCCACATTTGTTTCCAAGTCTGTTTGGGTAAGATATTTGCATCTGACCCTAGGTTAAAAATAACCTGATCCATCTCGTAATCACCAATCTGTGTAGTCAACCGCATCTCCCTACCAGTGCATTTCTTATATCTGTATAGTTTGTGCACGTCCTTGATTTTCGGAGGTAGGCTAGGTCATGCTGTGCAGCTATATATTAGTACCTGAAGATTTTCCACAGCCTTTGGGTTGCATAGCAGCTTCATACATGCCTGTAGAAAGGGTTTGACCTACTCATCTACCTTGAGGTTTCCTGACGGTTGAGAAGTAGATGCCTCTGCCTCAACAAGGTCTTTGTGAGCTGTGACAAATGTTTCTTTTTCATTTTTTAGATCCAAACTTTCTTTCTTGATAAATTATTGTTGGATCAAAGGTTTGGTCACAGTCTTCTCCCTAGGCCCCCCGATGGCCATCCCACTGCGTGTTACGACATTCAAGCTTGGATCTTTGTCTCACAATTTAGCCTTAACCCTCTGCACATTCTGCGTAGGTGTCAGCTGCTTCTCCTACATATTTGCTAGCAATATTGGACAGTCTTCAATTGCATGGTCTAGCTGTCTGCAATACTGGAAGGACTTCCTCGTAGGGTTCGGACAGACCCTCGAAAAGTGTCCTACTTCTCCACAGTTATAAAATATTAGTTGCCCTCGTCCCCGACCTGCGCTTCCACCTCTTCCGCCTCCCTTGCCCCTGGCTATGGAGCCACCTGTGCTCAAGAGGGATCTTGGTGAGGACAGATCTGACTGTACCCCATATAGATTCCCTCGATCAATCATAAAATCATACGTCTGACAATTATGTTCATCGTGTCCTAACGACCTGCATAACCTGCACCATTGTTGTGTTACTTCTGGGACATACGCAGCAAGGCGGGGGCAGTGCTTTGTGTCGTGCAACCCCGCAATGTGAAAATCATCGCACAATAGCACCGGTCCACTTGATCCTACAATTTCCCTAGGGCACAATAGGCTAGGTCCCCTGGCCTGCATATAGTTTGCTAACAGAGGGAAGTTATCCTTGGTGTGACCATTCGTCTTGCATCGTATGCACCATGTTTTAGGGCTAGCCTCTGCTCCTTGCTCCTTTCGCATATTTTGGATCTCCATGTGCATCGCCTCCAGTTGTCCTTCGATCTGTTGGACACCTAGTTGGGTATCATCTCTAGGCATAGCTTCTAACTTCATAGCAATCTCCAAGGAGTTTTCCTGCAATTCGAACGTTTGGTGACCCATAAGTACGCGCAGGTGAGGTAGTAGCATAGAAATGAACCATTCTGTGTGATGTCTGTCATCATACTAAAATCCTCCTTCTTTGATCACCTTCTTCAGTCGCTGATTGGCCTCCCACACAGACTCAGAAGGCCCTTTCTTGAAATCCTTTAGGTCAACCACTATTTGAGAGTAGGACTTAGGCTTCTTGAATTGTTGTTTCAAGGCATTCTTAATATCTTCAACGGTTGCGTTTGAAGCCGATGTATCCCATGTACTAGTCCAAAGCTCTTCCTTCAAAGGCAAGGGATAGTTGTGCCCTCTTCACTGCATCACTAGCTACATTCTACATAGTCCATACCAATCCTGCAACAAACCAGAACTGATCCATGTATTCATCTCCCACACCCTTAAAGGTAGGCAACTTCATGTGCACAACCATGTCGTCTTTCAGTGGTGGCGGAGGTGTAGGTGAATTCTTACCCCTATGCTGGTTTGAAAGTGGTGTGGCTAGAGGACTCTGCACAACTACTTCTCTTACCAGACTGTAGATAGATCTATCTCCTTCTTGGTTGGTCCAATAGTATTTTCCACTTCACGTCGTACTCCCATCAAGATCAGAGGTTATTCACTCGATGTGGCCACACAGAATACTTTTTTTTCATAGTAATATCTTAATCAGCAATGGTAAGGTCTTTAGAAACTTACCCCGAAAACCCTTGAAGAATATTCACTCTGCTTCAGAGTAGGAGACGAATTGATCGATGGAAAATTCTGTCACAAACCCTCCTAGCACACTGTTCACCCAGTGATCCACCGTGCAAGTGATATTGTTATTAGTCTTCTCTAACTGCTGGATCAATTCTGGGGTCCACTGTGTGACCCACTCGTCTTTCCAACACTTATGAAATTCAACCAACCTTGCGAGCCACTCCTGGAGCTCGATTGCAATTGTTACAAAGAATATCTCATATATCTCCATGAAAATATACTTATTATTCCACTCTTCATTGGTCAACCTCTTACTGCGGTTTTATTTTACTACAAATTCCTGAACTTGCTGTTCAAACCATTCACCAATTTTTTTTCTTTCAGGTTTCCAATACGGCCTTGGCATTACCCAATCCCTCTCTCAAAATTCTCCTGGTCCTGGCAAAAGAACCATTTTTTGGCTCGAGGGGTCTTGACCCAGGTTTAGAGGTTAAGGTTTTCCAACAAACCCCTATACTACTGGTCCTTTCGGCAGTGACCTGCTTGCATAGGCCAAAGTCCCACCCGAAGCAGTATGGGAGGGTGCTGGAACCAGGTTTTTGAACCTTGGGAGAGGGTAGGTAAGCCAAGCAGAGTTAAGTTCAACATTATAGTTACCAAATCTTATATCACAAAGCCTTGATCTACCGATATCCTTCGCATCCACGTGCGCAATACCAATTATAATTACACTAACTAACAGATCATAGACGTATAGAAAATTACCGTAGTTATCACATGTATCCTTGCATAAAACAGAACAGATCCAGATCACAACATAAACAAGTAAAACAAGTACTTTCGTAGCTTAAATCAATAACATAGAAGCATACATACTCAATTAGATATCACAGATTCACATTAGCAGTAAGTCCAATAGATTCAAGTATTCCAACAACCTTCCGCATTCATTAATACTTTAGATCTACTTACAATACCCAAAACCCAACCTGTGCACACAGCAACAGGGTTTGCACAAAACCGGATAGAGGATCTCCACACACATAGCCAGCATGAGTCCATACCCAACCAACCCTAACAAATCTAACGGTTCGCACGTAACATCAATTCCAATTCATTCCTTCTTATCGACTCAAAAAGGTTCAACTATTTAAACTATTTTAGCCTACGCATCCAATGGTCCACAAACCGTGGTTTTCAGACTCTTGGTCTACCCTTGACCCACTTACAATGCATTAGGGGATTTGACCCACCCCAAAACCCCAGCGTTAGACTAAATATAATAAAAAATATACAAAATGGACCAGATTTGCAGCTTTGTAGGAGACCCTGTTCCAACAGATACCAAGGATCTAGAGTAATAATAATAATTAGGTATTCATTTGGAAGATGATGTTCTTCCACGGTTTCAGTTTCAGTATAGGGAAAGTCACATAATATTTCAACAAATACCAATGAATTCTTAGTCTTAGATATTTGGAATTCTAAATCGAACTCTTGTGGGATGACCATTCATTTAGAGTATTTTCCCCCTAGGAGTTTTTTTGTAAGAATGTACATCATATGGTTGCAATCAAATATCACATTTGTTTTGCATAAAAGTATGTAGTGACAAAAACATTGGATAGCTTGAACGACTGCCAAGACCAATTTATCCACATGTGTATATTTGATTTCGATTTTCGTGAGATTCCTACTCAAATAGTAAATCAAATTTTCAATGTCAGATTCATCTTCCTAAAATAGTACCATGAAAATGGTGGCATTAGATGCAACTAAATACAAAAATTAATCCTGATCATAATCAGGCGGATGCAGTAACGGTGCATGGGTCAATGCATTTTTCAATGCATAAAAATATTTTTCAGCCTGCTCATCCCAAATGAATGGAATGCCCTTTTTGAGTAGTTGATTCAAACCTTTAGTTAGCTTGTCATAGTTAGAAATTAATATAAGTAAAAAGTACGCTTTCCCTTGAAAAAATTGGAGTTGGTGAATATCAGAAGGAGGATAAATATTTACAATGGCCTCAACCTTGAGTGGATCATCACGAATGCCTTCCTTTGACATGGAAAATCCCAAAAATCAACCCACTTGTACACAAAAGAGGCACTTGTGAGGATTCAGACAAATATTGTAGTGCCTATATCGAATGAAAATTGCTTTCAAATTCATGGGATGATCTGGTAAGTCATCCAGGTAGGGTTGCACAATATGTTTGATATCATGAAATGCATAAGACATGGCCCTTTGAAAAGTTGCATCAACACTATTTAATCCAAACAATATTTTACGACAGGAAAAGGTTCTCCATTAATAAATGAACGCACTCTTGGAATGATCGATAGGGAGTATGTTTATCTAATTGTATCCGGAAAATCCGTCCATAAATGAAAATATATTGTTTCTGACACTATCGTCGATAGTTTGGTCGATAATAGGAGTAAGATAATTGGCCTTTGGACAAGATTTATTGATATCCCTATAATAAACACATACTCTAATAGCCCCTTGTTTTTTTTTCACTGGAACAATATTGGATACCCAATCATTCAAGGGAACATGGAAAATGAAACCTGTTGTAAGTAATTTTTCAACTTCAGCTTTGATAGCAGCAACTTTCCGTGGATGAACTAAACGAAATCTCTGTCTAACATGTTTGGTGTACATGTATGTATTAATTTCATGAACTACAATGTTGAGGTCAATTCAAGGAATTTCTTCATAATACCAGACAAAAATGTCTCTAAATTCCTAAAATAGGGATTTATGTGTCAATTTCATCAAGGGTGCATGAAGCACCTATATGAATGTTCTCGGTAATTCCAGTTTTCACTGAGATGTCGATGGGTACTATTGCAAATATGTTTCCTAGATTTGTTTTAGAATCTGAATGAAGGATTGACATAGGAAATTTAGGAATATCAAAAATTTCATCCGAAAATATGGATGAAAAACCATTCTCATTTTTATCAAGTTCAGGAAAAAAGGATGAACGATGATGGTAATCGTTCCATGGAAATTCATCCAAAGTCATGAATTCCATGATACTCTCATCATTTGGAAATGTTTTATCGAAAGGATCATGAAATTATGTCGGTACTAAATTTGAAAAATGAGAATAGTCATCACTTATCACATTCACTTGATCAGTTTTAGTTGATCATGTGTTGGAAAGTGATTGAATTGTCTGATAAACCAATTCAAATAGACTCAAAGGAATCTCACTACCGTACAAGGCCATTTCAAACTATGAAGGCACAATCCAAGGATTAGGGGATGGAATTGTGCTTGACGTAATCATGTTGACTTGGGAAAAATGATGAGGAGAATTCGGTGGAGGAATTAAAAAATTTCCCATCAGATATGAATCCTTAAGAAAACCTACCCCAATATATTCATATAAAGTAATCGTCTTTCCAACAAAAGGTATACTACTTGTAGAGGTAGGGTACGAAGTATAGTAAGATAACTGGTCTAATTTTACAATTCTCCCTTTGTGGGGAAACATTATCATTCAAAAATATGATGAGACTACTGCTGACATAACACAAGACCAAATTTTCCCCTGTAAAAGGTTATAGTAAAGTTGAGCATCAACAACCTCAACTTCAACCACAACCATTTTACCTTTTATCTCTATAGTTAGATAATTGAGAATCCCATATGGGTGAAAACCTCTTCCATGAAAGGATTTCAAAGTCATGTGGAACTAATTGATAGCAAGATAACAAAGGTCTTTACAACAAGTAATAGACATAATACACGTAGACACTCCTTCGTCAATTACTGTGCGAAAGAATTGTTTGGTTTTAATGAAAACTGGTATTTGGAATTCCAAATGATTTGGAAGTATAGGTACATAATTGTCTAGATCAAAGATAATGAGATTAGAATCCAGAGGATAAATAGCTCTTATATATGACAATTTTTTTCCCCTTTGTGCTAGAAAAGTCTACAAAACTTCAAGGGCTGACATTGTTGAAGGTGACATAACCAAATCTTCAATAATGTTGTAATTCTGAGCAGCTTGCACATGTGGATTGAAAGCTGTCATCCTAAGCACACCTTTAGGAGGCGGTCGAATCACCATGTCATAACTAGGTTTCTCAATATGTAATGGTTTATAATGAGGATGAATTCACGTGGAAGCTTGACTGGGTGAACCAACATTGTTTCCATTGACAGGACCCTTAGATCCATAATCTTGAGATCTCGTAGAAACCATAACTTGAGAAGACATCATCATGATATCCGTCGATGAAATGGAAGAATAATGATTATGAGAGGCCATCTTAATGTATTGAGAAGGAAATGGGTCCTTCAAAATAAAAGGAGTGGGTGAACCTTTGAAAAATTTAGCTACCTCAGCACGATGAGGGCACTCCTTGGTGTAATGATCTTCATCAGAAATTAAACAAGGATAGCGAGGCTTTTTATTTTCATCAGATGGTTCGGTTTTATTTGTTTTCTATTTCGAGGAAGTTTTTTTGTTTCACTTTACCTTTCCCTTTCTTCTTACCTCTAATTGATTTATTTTTACTGGTAGATGAATCTATAGCGTTAATCTTAGAATTATTCTTAGGAGAAGTATCTCCTTTAGGTGAATCCGATAAAGTTATAATAAGAGCATTAGATCTGGATTTTTTCTTCTTACTCATAAATTGGCTAAAATAACCAATTACACCATCAGTTATGTGAGAGCGAGAAGTAGTTGTGGTTATTTGACTATGGTGAGGAAAATCTATAATGTTGTCATGCAAAGTTCCAGACTACATGTAAACAAGGTATAAATATTAGGCACGAGCAATAAAGTGTTCTTATGTTACAACACCTCCCTTGGAAACATCTTCAATGATGAATGGAAGTAAATATTTAGTAAACCACTTAGCCAAAATCTTATGTGGAATGAAAAATTTAACCAAACAACATATACATCTCCATTCGTGGATATGATCAGAAATATGGGTAGACGAATTCTATCTTAATGAAGTCAAAAGTTCGGTACCAGTATCATAATGGATTGGTAACTGAAAATGTGTCAAGAAAGAAGTAGCTAGGGCATTGAAGTTGTGAAAATAAGCTCGCGGTAATTCAATATACCATTTCGCTGCTAAACTGGTTAAAGTTCGTTGAAAAATTCGTAATCGAATGGAATCATCGATTAATGAATTTGATTTGTACCAAAGATGATACATCATGATATGCTTTGAAGGGTCATCTCCTGATTTACCTTCAAATTTCAGAATCTCACTGGGAAACTTTGTGGGAATTTCCGGCCAAAATGGGATGTATTAAATTGGATCATTCATTAGCTGATACAAATATGACAAATCCAAAGTTTCAATAAATGGTAACTACCGGTTGGGATCTTGTTGGGGAAACTGATAACCTTGCGGGATAAGTCCAATACCTGGAGGAGGATATCCAAAAAATCCTGGGTAGCTTGAGCATTTGGAATTTTCATTCTTTCAAGATAACCAGGGTTAGACATACCAAAATTGGTTGAGATATAATTTGAAATGTATAAACAGGGTATGGCTGACTCTGGAATGGCATATTTTGTACGAAGTAATATTTCCCCTGAAATGGTTGGCTTTGTAAAGGATGTCCTTGAAAGAAATGGTTTTGATAAGGTTGACCTTGAAATAATTAGCCCTGAAAAGGTTGGCCTTGAAAATCTTGGCCTTGATACGATGTTTGCAAAGTTCCTATACCAGGTTGTCCCAAAGGTATTTGAGGTATAAACTGGATTATAGGTCCAACTTGATAAACATATTTCTGAGGGATAACTTGTGTAATAGGCTGCACCGATACTTGAGGAGTAATTGGAACAAAAGTTTGAGGTACTTCTGAGATGGGCATTTGAGGTGTACTTGGTTGCTGAACAGATGTTTGCATAGCATATTGGATATGAGTATGTGTATTACTCAGATCTGGCTGCTGACTTTGTTGCTCAATATATATTTGTGGATTAACTTGAGGAATCCCCTGAACACGTTTTTGTACTTGAGTTAGAAGAAGTTGTCCAAGAGGCTTAGCAGGTTGGTAAATTGGTATCTGTGGAGCACCTTGCAAAGTTCTTTGAGAAAACAAAGGGTTCTAAATGGTATTCATCCCTGGATAAGGAGTGCCTGCTAAAGGTTGTGACACAACGAGTTGACCTAAACCAGTTTGAGGCATCTGACCATAACTTTGATAGTTTCCAGTTAAAGGTTATCCTGTAACCATATTATATGAACCAACAAAAGGTTTATCTCTAGGTGGAGGTGGTTGCCCCCAAGTGGATTATAACCACCTGTTGTGTTAACTTGAGGATTACCTACACTGCCGGAAACCATATGAATATATTAGTTTAAGGTCAAACCTTGGGAAGTAGAAGTTGATAAACCAATTGACATGGTAGAAATTTGAGGAGAACGAGAAGCTCCTGAAAAATTCACAAAAAGTGACTGATATCCAGGAGGAACTGATAGACCACCATATAACAATGTTTTTGGATAAATTGAAAACATGGATGTATCAGTAGGCATACTTCTAGAAGTCATTTATGACATATTATTTGTGGGAAAAGAGTAAAAAAGAATGTGGTTATGTGGATGAAATAAACTGGATTGATGTAAAAAGTCAAAAGGTGTAAGGTACCAAGGATCCAACTGAAAAGAATAGATAGGAAGGTCTAGAGGAACGGTATGTTCACCGGTAAAAAATGGACTACTTAGAGTTTCTTCTTCGTCATCTATAGTAATATATTCAATACTAATAAGACTAGGAGGAAGACTCTCAATAATAATAAATTTTACTTTAGGTGAATGCAGAGCAAGAGTATGGGCTATAACCTCTGAAAATGACTCGGGTTCAGAAATTTTTGGCTCAGTTAAATGTGTGTCTAAGAATTCACTAGTTTTATATTCTAATCTAATAGTTTCAATAACTACTAGTTCATATTGTACTAAGTCTGTTTCAAATCCTTGAGGTTGATTCAATTCAGTTTCATATTGTACCATGATAGATGTTTCAGGTTGATCCGAAGACCAGATCCTGTTGATTTTGACTTTTCAACCTTAATTTTCTCTAATTGACTCAGTATATACTTAGGGGGTTTACCCTGCAATCTACGTGAATGTCTTGGTATATCAACCATAATGAATTTTAATTAAGAACTCACAAAATATAAAGAAATCACAACTAAAGCCTCTAAAAAGTAAAAAAAAACAAATCAACATGCACTAGCAAATCTAGGAGTCAAACCACACAAATAGTCTTTTCACAACGAAATTAGTAGTTGGTGATGCAATACAACATTGCAAAAATCAATGTGAAAATATATTTTTAAATTAGATGGAACCAGTTACCCTGAAAACCTGGTGAATGAAACAATCTGGTGCAAGTAACTCCACTTATGCCATTTTGAGTGAATATTACCCTCTAAAAAGTCCAAGTGAGTCTAGTCAACATTTTTCTAGGTACAGTAGAGACCTTCCCTCTACCATCACCTCAAGAAAAATCCCTAAGATTATGGTCACTAAGATTACCAATTATTAAAATGTAAATTGGGGGGACAGTCGCAGATCTGACGTACACACAAGGGAAGAGTAACAAAACTCAATCCTCTTGAAATCTCCTCGACATGGTAAATATGAGGTTTACTTCCAAGTGACCCCAAGTACCTTTCGACGTTTTTTGTAATGGGTGAAAATATTCTACTATAACCAGTGAAGCATGTATGATTACTTCACTAGATCTGATATGACCTCATGCTTGACTCCTATATAAGAGGAGCTTCCCAGAGAAAAATTGTAATAACCGAATTTACTCCCTATCACAAGATTCTACTGTTAGCTTATAGCGTTGGAAAGTTTACTCACTTCCCTATTCCAAAGCACTAACCTAATCTATGTTGGTGGAATGAGCCCTAAAAAATGTAAAAATTCTAGATTAATTTTAATTAATACCATGTTATTAGGCTTTTACTTACTTAGAGGGTTATGGACGTGAAACTGATAATATTTAGACCAACTCAAAATACTCTAATGTAGTCAAATATGAAATTGTAATATTTTCTTTCAATGAATTCCTAGTTATGGGAGAGTGAGAGGTTATTTGATTTTCAAAAGAAATGAAAAAAACTCAAATTTCAATAACTATTAGGAATTTACCGCAGCAATAAAATATTTACCGAGAGGAATAATAATCATGAAAAACCTAGCAACAAATTATGAACAAAAACACAGATGTTTATCTGAGAAAACCCCAAACTCCTGGGAAAAGCCCAACCAATGAAATTTCATTAGACATTGGCCAAAACCCTGGCCAATCTAGCCAAGTGAGCCTTCACCGCTCACCTCGAGGCCTACATTACAATGAAGTATTCCCAACCTTTTATAGGCTCCATTACATGTAATATCATGGGCCAAAACCATGGGTGCACAATACCATGTGCCCCAAAACCACTAATATTTACCCTAGTCAACATTGAATCTACCCCAAGTCATGTTTACCTAACAATTCCCCCCTTAAACTTGACTTGGGGATTATTGACTAAATCCAGCCAAACCTACTAAGTGAGACAACCCCGCTCACTCTAGATCTTCCCCCCTCAAAAATTTTACCCAAGGTAATTGTAAAATTGACATACCACCTATCACCTAGGTCTAACCCAGACTTTACCAGTGATTACCCAGGGGTACACATGCCATACCAGGTCTTACAACAGTATGCCCATTTACATGTAAAAATTAACTCCATGATAATAATAATTTTTTTTTTTTCATTGTTACTACCTTTGTACATATGAAATCAATTGTCCATATAAAAAGAATCCATCTACCGGATTACATGGGTCACTAGCCTCTGTAACCACCAGTTCTCTAGGATTTCTCTTCAGATACATGGTTCATCAATTTTTAATTAATCCTCCTGCAAATATCCTCTCTCATTCAAAACATTTGATTGACACATTCTGTCAAACACTTTTCTCTCGCAGCTAATGGCTTGCTATTCTAGCACATATTCTCTCCTTATGCATTCATCTTTCATGGATATACCCTAGCCCATTTTCCATGTTGTTCATTTCTTGTGTTGAACCTTCCACAAGCCATTCACACATGGAGATGTGATATCACCATACCTTTGCACACCCTTCTGCAATCTAAGCAAAAGTAATCAAACCAGCATGGCGCTTTCGCCAATAATGATCTGACAAATACCCTAGAAGCAACTCCACTGCAACAAGAATAATAGCTTCCCCTCCTAGAGCCATAGCAAGCCGATCCAAGCACTCTTGCCCTACTTTAAAATTATTTGTCTCCAATCCAAAGCAAGCATCCCCGTCATCACTATCAAAGTGCCACAGTGGATCATCCTCAATGTCAAGAAGCATCTCCATCAACGCTGCAAACAATCGACCCATGAACTCATGCGGTAGATTTTGGCATTGACTCCGACCCACGACAAGCCCGACAAGGAATCCCACAGCCATGCGCCTGGTTCCCTCTTCCATCCCACCGGCCTCAACAAGAGAAATGAGGAATTCGACAGCCAGATGCCTGATTCCTTCCTCCAGCCCATCAGCATGGGCCATTTTCAACATGCAAGTGATGACATCAACAATATTTTGCTACAAAAACCTAGGCTCTGACCCGGCCAATTCGACAAAGACTTCGAGTGCCTCCATGGCCGCGGCCTCGTCGCCTTTGTTGAGAGCATCAGTCAGGACCCCCTTCATGTCGGGCACGAGGTGCTGAAATATTTCAATGTTGTCAAGAGATTTAGCAAATTTCACTGTGGTCCTTAGCGCGGCCATGTGGACGTCCATGGTGGAAGAGGGAGCCAAGAATTCTTGAAAAATGGAACGTAATGTGGCCACGTGGGGATGAATATAATCATAGAGCTCCCCTAACAGAATCAGGGCAGATTCCTTCAGCCTCGGCGACTTAGAGCTCGCGCAGCTAAACATAAAGACCACGAGCTCTGGCCACGAGGCCACAAGAACGACGGTAGCTAGCTCGGCCACGTTACTTTCATGAGAGAACTCCTCCAATGGGTTATGTATCAATCTCGTCCTTGATTTGAGATCCAGATCTGCATCAATACAACAAATCATATCTCTATTCACAAGCCAATAAAACCCTTGGCAACAGAAGCGTCCCTCTGAAGCCAAACATTTGGCTTTGATACCATTTGTTAGGAATTTAACGCAGCAATAAAATATTTACCGAGAGGAATAATAATCATGAAAAACCCAGCAACAAATTATGAACATAAACATATATGTTTATCCGGGAAAACCCCAAACTCTGGGGAAAAACCCAACCAATGAAATTTCATTAAACATTGACCAAAACCCTGGCCAATCCAACCAAGTGAGCCTTCATCGCTCACCTCGAGGCCTACATTACAATGAAGTATTCCCAACCTTTTATAGGCTCCATTACATGCAATACCATGGGCCAAAACCATGGGTGCACAATACCATGTGCCCCAAAACCACTACTATTTACCCTAGTCAACATTGACTCTACCCCGAGTCATGTTTACCTAACAATAACATTTTTTTCACAAAATGCCAATTTCACTTTGAAACAATTCAATTGCAGAAATTAAATCAAAATTTCAGTTCACTTAACAAGTCAAATAAACATACAAATTCTCTTTCACAAGAAATCACTCACAATTCTTCAATTTTTGTGGAGAAACTAATAAAACTCTAAAATGAAATTTTGTAATGAATGCTTCAAATTAATGATGACTACACATGAAATTATGAAAACTTCAAGAACGAAAAGGAATGATTTTTTTTTAAATTCAGTAATTAGAAACATTCTTTCACAAAGCACTAATTTTTTGAGAAAACCCCAACTTCACTAATCTAGAAGATATTTCACAAATAATCAAATTATTTTGCTCAAATAGGTAAGATTAATAATGAATTTGGTGTATTTTAAAGAAAAATACAGGGAGGCAGTGATCTAAGAAGAAACCTATCTCTTTTTGATGAATCAACAAACAATCTAGATGAAACCCTACTCAAAATTGTGAAAAGGATTGATTCTCAACAAGACTTCACTATGACATTCAAACAAGCTCACAAAAGGACTTTGAAGATAAAAGCAAACATAATGACCTTTCAAAAATTAAAATTTAGACTCTGACCAGAAGAAAATTTAATTTTTCAATAATTCCTAAGGCTTGCACAGGTAGACAGTTAAGTCCAGTGCACATGCACACTGTTTTTGAAGACAAACTATGCAAATATACACTCAGTTGTAGAAGCATAGCCACGCAGATCAAGGAAATTTTAAGAAAAAATAAAATCAAGGAAATCAAACTAGAGAATATGAAAAGTCACTAATTTTCCAAAAATCATATAAATTCAATAAAAAATATCGAAAAGAAAAACCAAGGAAAATGAAGAGAACTAAGACGTTCCCCCATTATGGTCACCAATTTTTTATACAGACAAATCCCTCTTGCAGAAAAGAGCATTATTCCTAGATTCCTAAGGGAAAACTAGAAACAAACAAGCAATTGAATAACTCTTCCCCTAAGCTTAATTCATTTAAATCATCAAAACAAGAAAAGAAGAATGGTTCCCTTACCTATTTGCAAAATTGTTGATGGAGATCCCCGATCCATCCTGATGCAACTCCTCAATGCTTAATAAGATCTGCAATCACATACATAAAATAGATAAAATGCATATGCAATATAATGGTTCAAAAAAGCTCAATCTAATGATCAAGGAGATTATAAATTGATATCATCTTAATGAATACATAAAATAAATATAAATAATTTATCATTTCAGTTAGAAAATAGAATGGAAAAATGATTATATTGTATTAATTCGGAGATAAAGAAGACCCTTACAACCATTGCCTTGATGTCATGAGGTTCCTACCAAATTCCTCCAACCCTCTCCTTGGATGATAATTTTCCCAATCTAAATTCGACAACATAAGACTACCTTTTGTGAACTTCCCTTACCCTCTAGCCTCTACTCAATTTATAGGCCAAGTAGAGGAAATTTTAGATCCAAAAAAGAGGGATACGATCCTTTAATAGTGGGATTAGGGGTCTTGGTCGAAAGATAATTTACTCCATGTTATTAGGGGTAAGGTTCGAATATATATGACCAAGAAGATTCTATTTTCCATATATTCATCCAACAAGGCTTCTAGAACTTACTTTTTATTTTTACTTTTCATTGAGTCATATGTGCGGTCTATAGTGGAATACAGAGCGCAATTCTGTGCAGGTTTCAATGGAAGAAACTGAATAGGAAAAGTGCCCAGGTCATAATAAACAAGTTAAAATGCCATGTTACTCAAAATTCCTAATTTCTTCAAGGGTTTTAGATGTTTGAATTGCAAGGGAGTGCTTTCAAACATGTTTATGGATGGTGAGAGTTCCATTTTAACTGTCAAGTGTCATGGTGAAAAAATGACATGTAACAACAATCCATCCATCATAAGAACTTTGAGAATTGAATGATTACAAAAGAAATTTATGAATCCTTTAATCAAAAGAGGAATCTCGAATTAGTTGTTAAATATTAATATTAAAATAATGAAAGTAGTTGTTAAAGAATAATAATAATATTAAATTATATAATTAGTTTTTAAGAGAAAGGGCTGAGTCGATAAAATTAATTAATTAAAATAAAATATGTAAATATTAACCGTTAAGATAAAGGGTCAAGTCAATATATAAAATAAAATAAAATAAATATATAAATAAACATTAAGAGGCAGGTTCAAGCTAAAGGATTTAAATAAATAAATGATTAATTAAATTATATTAAAAGAGAATTAAAATAGATAAATGGGATGAGGGGATTAGGAGAAAATTAAGGAGGATAATGGAAATGATAGAAGTACATGATCAATTGATTTATTAAAAAGAGGGAGAATAAGAGTAAAATCAGAAAATGTCGAAAAAATTGAAGATATAGAGGCATGGATTTTGGTTTGATCAAAGCAGATTCGATGTTTCAAGTTAAAAAAGTTTTCACCTATGGCTTACTTCAATATCCTAAGAAAATTAGTATCGAAAAAATATTCTTTAATGCGATATTTGAAAGTACATCCAGTCTGACCAATGTATGATTTTCCACATGAACATGGAATTTGGTAAACCCATGAATTCAACATGGGGTCAAACCTATCTTTGGTTGGCCGAAACATTTGCTTCAAAGTTTTGTGAGGTTTAAAAATGATTTTAACTTTATTTTAAAAGAATATTTTTTCTATGAGGTCAGTGGTCCCTTTTAAGTAGGAGACATAAACTTGATCTTGAGGAGGAGAGGAAGGAGGGTTAATGGATCTCATATTAGAGTTTCTCTTGAATGCTTTATTGATTTGAGAAGATGCATAACCATTGGATCTGAAAGCTTGGATCAAGTGGTATTTTTTGGAGGGAAGGAATTAGGAAGTGGAATTTTTAAGGGCTCTAGAGATGAGAGTTTTAAGAACACCATTTTTTTGGGAAGGGTGGTGGTGAGAATAGGAATTAAGATAACAATCAATGTGGGAATTTTTTTGGTAAACTTGAAGGATTAGGGATCCATCAGGAAGTCGGGTGATAAGGACATCTAGGAACAAAAGAGAATTATTGGATTTGATTTCCATGGTGAATTGGTGTCAGGGAAAATGTTGTTGAGATGGGATGGAAATTATTCTAGCACATTTCTACCATGTTTCCAAATTACAAAGGTATCATCGACAAACTAAAATAAAATTTAGCATCTAGATGCAAAATATCTTGTTCAACTCATTGCAAAGATAGGTTTGTAATTTTGTAGATTGTATTTTATGTTATGACAAGTTTGAAAACCATGGTCATCGATGGTGCTTTTGTTGAAAATGCAAGGAAACAATATTTCATTATGGGACTTTTCATTAGATTTGTGAGGAATCATTGTAATAAGGGGTGATTTTTATAGTCTAATATGAAGGAGGTATGTAATTCCATCCATGCCTAAGAGAAAGTTGATACAAGGCATTTAAATAATATATTAATAACAAAAAATATTTCAATCTCTGCTGTAAATAAAGTATTTCAATGTCAAACTTAAATAAAAATTATTGAAATACTTTATTTATGGTAGAGATAGAAATTTTTTTTGTTATTAATATAAATTAATTGAATATATATATATATATATATATATATATATATATATATATATATATATATATATATATATTTGGCCATAAATAAAATATTCCAATGTCTACCTTAAGTAAAATATTTCAACATCAACATCATTGAAATTAAAAATATTTCTTATGGTTAAAACATTTCAATGATATGCTACTCAATATAAGGGAGAGATTTGACACATGGCGCGTGCACACACACACACACATATTAAGAAACAACATATATCCATATTAAATCTAGAACTATCATGAACGGAGAAGGACCAAGTTCCTCAAGGTGAAAACCTTTTTTAGATTGAAAATCCCTAAGAAAATGTTTGCACCTAGAATTATTTGATCCATGTTGGCACATGGAAAATCTAGATTTAAGATGGGTCTATGTTGGTTTGTAAATGAGGTAGGATATTCCATTTGCTAGAGATGGGATGTGAAATGGTCATGCATGTGAAAACAACTATGAAATTATTACAAATTACTTCTTAGCACAAACTCATCCAATTGAAGTAGATAGAGTTGAAATATTGGAATCCTAACAAGGATGCTCCTGAAAAAATAAGCCTAGAAAAAACTTTTCAAAACACATAGAACAAGTTATTTTCTATACATTTTGTAATAGCTCAGTTTGAGGATGGTCTTTCAATTCTTAGCTTTCTCTCTCTAGCAATATGGTGTGATATGTCTTAACTCTTCTTATACTTTTTTATCATTTTACAAGGCCTTTAGAAAAAATGTGTATGTAGTGCCTGTAAGAACCATAGTTATTCTTTCCGACTTTGTGATAATGAACATAATCTTGTGCATCTAATGCAAACCGTTCTTGGGCATTTGCCAATGAATCTCTTAGAAGGAGCACATATGCTTGGAAAGATAGACGTGGTGATCTATATAAAGAAATTTTAGATGATGTAACATCTCTCTTTAATTAAAGGAGTTGAACATTTATGATTACTTTATAATTTAGCCAATATATGGTGTGACATGTATAAACCAATACTTCCTTGACTTTCTGATGGAATTTTGATCAAATTATTAATAAAAAACTGAGTTTAGACTCTTTGTAATTCTACCCCGAGTCAAATTAACCCAGAATCAGTATTCTCTGTCACATAATTTCTTAAAAAAAATGCTATTTGTAGATTGCTAGAGAAAGAAAAAATACACAGTCTTCAAAACACATTTGCTATTGCCACACTTTTCATACAACATGTAATAACATTACTTAACCAGCAAAATGCTATCCATTGAATACACAATTCAACATTGTACACACAACAAAAAAAAAAATGCATTGAAAATCAATCACACATACTGTCCAGGTATTAAATATGTTTCTCCATTCACATTAAAACAAAAAAAATTCAGATTACATAGCAGTCGCAACCAAATCCTATCTGCGTAATTAGAAAACGGTCTCTTATCATTTTTTTTGGGAGTGATTAAACTCTATATTTTTTCCTGTCTACGCTACTCTCTCTCTTGAAAAAAATGATCCTATCCTAACAAAACAAATTACAATCAAGTCTACGCTGAGTTGATCACGATACCTACTTAATTCCTATACTTAACACCTGTGCTAACAACTTAGTTCATCACACAATAAAAATAGGATTTGAAATCAATTTCCATGCCAGAATAGTCAATTTTCTAAATTGACCAGATCTCCTGTGCATTTGTGGCAAAGGAAATGTCTCATCTCTATTTCTTATTCTATAGTGACATTTACAGACCCAGATGAAACTCTTTCAAAAATAATTTTGACTGCGAGGTAAATCTGGAACATGGTAATCAGATGCTCCTGCATCAAACTCCTAGGGAAGAAAATAATGCTCCATCAAAACCTCG
The DNA here is from genome assembly GCA_034641835.2 of Pinus albicaulis. Classification (NCBI taxonomy): domain Eukaryota; kingdom Viridiplantae; phylum Streptophyta; class Pinopsida; order Pinales; family Pinaceae; genus Pinus; species Pinus albicaulis. The sequence goes on along the minus strand of JAXQQM020072297.1, from coordinate 37,796 downwards.
AGATTTATTTTATATTTATTTAACTCTACAATGGTCATCCAACTAGCATCTTCAATTGGTTGTCCCTTCCACTTAATCTGATACTGATAACATGTCTGTCCTCTAGTCTTCCTTGTCACTGTCCTCTTCAAGACTACTTCCAATTCTTTCCTTGTTGTCTTTGGTATTTGTTCCTCCCAATTTAGAGTCTAAACTTCCTCTTCTACAATTGCATCTTGTGATTCTTCTTCTGATTCAATGTATGGGTACAAGTATGTAAAATTAAAGATAGGAGATATCCCAATTCCTTCCAGCAGCTCAATATCATAAGCACTGGCAGAAAACTTTCTCAATATTATGCATGGTCCTACCTTTTTCATATTTAATTTATTATAAGTCCCTATAGGAAATATTTCTCTCCTCAAGTAAACAATAACAAAATCACCAAATTGGAACTCCTTTTCTCTTCTCTTCACATCAACCCTTTGTTTATACTTGCTACTGCTTTCTTGCAACCTTTTCTTGACATCTTCCTACAATTTTTGCATCTGTTCTGCAAATTATTCAGCCTTTTCACAACTTGTATCTTGCTTTCCCAAATATCTAAGCTCACACACTCCTCTAGGATGCATTCCAAAAAAAAAATGAAATAGACTCATTCCTATACTCCTATTAGGAGTATCATTCTAAGAAAATTCAGCTTGAGACAGTGCTAAATCCCACTGTCTTGGATTTTTATAAACCAAGCTTCTTAATATGTTTCCCAAGCTCCTATTCACCACTTCAGTTTTCCCATCCGTTTGAGGATGATAGATTGAGATAAAAATGAGATTCATTCCTATATTCCTCCATAGAGTCCTCCAAAAGTGTCCCACAAACTTAGTATCTCAGTCTAAAACAATACTCATAGGAAAAACATGCAATCTTACAATTTCTGAGAAAAACAAATTAGCAATATGAGTTGCATCACTAGTTTTCCTACAATCAATGAAATGAGCCATTTTTTAAAATATATCTACAACAACATAGATAGAGTCATGTCCTATTTGAGTTTTTGGAAAACCCAAAACAAAATCCATGCTTACCGCATCCCAAGGCTTGTTTGGTATTGGTAATGGTTGATATAAACCAGTGTTTTGGCTCCTTCCCTTGGCATGTTGACAAATCCTGCATTTCTCAACAAAGTTTTTAACATCAATTTGCAATTTTGGCCAATAATAGAAAGCACTCACTTGAGTGAATGTCTTGTCTTGTCCAAAATGTCCAGATAATCCTCCCCTATGTTTCTCCTTAATCAAATTTTATGTCATGGAGCACTTAGGAATGCACAATTTGTTGTTTTTGAACAACAAACCTCCTTGAATCATGTAGTCCAACCATTGGCTTCTATTATAAATTACAGGATTTTGAATAGCTGCATATATTTCTTTAAAATATGAATATTTTTTTTACATGTCAATCATTTCTTCAAATCCCAAAATACTAATATTCAGCTCTTGCACAACCAAATTTGCTTGACTCAAAGCATCAACAACTTTATTTGACTTACCGCTTGTGTGCTTGATTACAAAGGCAAAACTTTGTAAAAACTCTACCCACTTCACGTGATTTTGACTCAACTTTGGCTGATTATTTATAAACTACAGAGCATGATTATCATAATACAAAATAAATTCTTTGGGCAACAAGTAATGCCTCCATTTATTTAAATCTTGCACAACAACATATAATTATTTATCATAGGATGAGTACTTCTTCTTGGCCTCATTCAAATTTTCACTGAAATAAGCTATAGGTCTTTGTTCTTGGCTTAAGACAGCTCCGATTGATATCCCACTAGCATCAGTCTCAACTTGGAAATTTTTATCAAAGCTTGGTAAGGCTAAAACATGTTTTTCAGTGATCTTCTTTTTCAACAATTTGAAGTTTTGGTCTGCTTACTCTATCCACATAAATGGTTGTTTTATCTCCTTTATTGTTTCAACTATCGGTGCACATATATGACTAAATTTTCTTATAAAATTTCTATAAAAAATTGCAAGACCATGAAAACTTCTTACCTCAAATATGCTCCTTGGAGTTGGCCAATTCAAAAATTGCTCGGATTTTCTCTGGGTCCATTTTCAAACCTTCTTCTAAGACTAAAAATCCCAAATAGACAAGCTCTTTCCTCATGAAACTTCACTTCTTTAAATTTATCAGAAAATTATCTTTTTGCAATGTATTCGAAACCAACTTAACATTCTCTAGATGCTATTCTTTATCCCGACTAAAAATTAGAATATCATCAAGATAAACTATCAAAAATTTCCTAGCATATTATTTTAAGACCTCATTCATTAGTCTCATAAATGTACTTGGTGCATTAGTGATTCGAAAAGGCATCACGAACCATTCATACAACCCACGATTGGTCTTGAATGCAGTCTTCCATTCATCTGCCTCTCTAATCCTTATTTGATGGTATCATAATTCCAAGGGAAACTCACTTGGAATTTCAACTCTGATAATTTATTTTCTATCTCTTTTTCAGCATCCCTGTTATTTAATATAAATGGACCAATCTGATTTTTTAGTTTAAACTGGGTCTTCTTTTTGGATGCCATGAAATTGATGGCATCCGCATTCAAAACTTGTCTTAAATATTTTAGAGCAAAGACTCTGAGATTCAAAAGCTTAGGTAACTTATATGGAAGCAGATTGGTTCCAAATATTCTTAATTCAATGTGCTTCTCATATAAGTACCAATCTCCCATTTTACATTGCTCTGACAGTTGTAATATCCTTTTCATCTCCTCATTTATCCTGGGTTGTTCTGACTTATGAAGTAAATTCATAGCTGGTCTGATAAACAAGTCTATGAAATCTGTGTAGTTATATTCATTTCCTTCCTTTCTCAATAATGATGTCCAAAAAAAAACTGATAGAGGCTAGCCCTCTACATTCATTTTTTGCAGTGCTATATGAAAGTCATCTGCTTGTGAAAATAGGAAAAAATTGAATAAATAGGAAGAATACCTAAAAACCCCTTCAATGGGTAGCTTTGTCAACTAATGGTGTATGGAATCAGCAATAAATCTGGCAAAATCAAAGATCACAGTAGGAGGCTCACCAGGGGATAAAGTGGATAAAAATCCAAGGATGGACTCATCAGTAAACTCATCAGTGAAGTATCCTAAGATGAAGGATAACATTGAAATAACATGTCTAGAACCCTCTAGAAACTTGGAAGTGGAATAGGGAGGATTCAATTTTGGGATATCCACATGACTAGGCATGAAGTTCTGAAAAATCATGAATCTTTTAGGGAAATCGAACCCTAAATATAATTGAGTCAATGCTTCAATGGATAATGGGACTGTCCTAGGGTCAAATTGTAACTACAACATTTAATTGATTGACTCTGCAGTGATAGAAAAAAGGATTTCCCTGTCATTATTCACAATTGATCTTTGATCTGGGACATAATACTCCTGGCATAGTCTTATCAAGTCCTAACCAGGATGTGTTACTGGGACTATATATTTAGGTAAGTTTGTATCCCAGAGAGGCATTTCTTCTTTGTCTAAAAAATTCTCATAACACCAATTGTGTACTTCTAATAGATTGAATTCTACTAGAGGGTCTACAATTTTGTAATCCAAGTCAACTAGAGGGATAACTTCTTCATTGGAAACTGGAGGTTGAAGAGGATTTTCAGTCACAGCGGTCTTAGCAGTGATAGTAGGAGTAGACTTTGGGACTTTTGTTGCTTCAATTTTAGGAGGTTTTGATCCTCCAAGCCTAACAAGCTTGGATCCTCCAGCCTTGGGTGTGATTTTCTTTTTTGTCATTTTAAATTAACTACAACAAGATTATACAGTTTTCTCTAGTTGGTTTTTCTTCAACAGAGGGTAATTGAGCCATTTTTATGGGCAAGGATAATAGCAGTGGGAAATTTAGTGCTCAATTAGGATTTTTAGGATAGAAGGAACAAGTTTGAGACAAAAAATGTAGGTTTTCTGAATGATTAGGAATATAAAAAGGGGTTTTAACATTTTTTGTGGGTTTAAAAACCTTTTGAACCGTGGAATTTGTCCTTCAAGAGTCTTGGACTGAAAAATTGGCTTAAAAAATGAGGGTTTTTAGTAAATGGCAATTTTTGGAAAAAATGGCAAGGGTTTGCCTTGATTTTTCAAGGTTTCGGTACAAAGTAGATGGGCAATTTAACTCTTTGTATCTTAATTGGTTCAATTGAAGGTCGAAATTGTGAAATTGCAGGCTAAATTCTGGAAAATACCTGATTTTCAGGTATCTTGTTGCTTTGAGAAGGGTTTCTGAAGCTTTGATGGTTTCCTGCGGATGAGTTTCAATCGTTGATGCAGAAAATAGCCTTAAGCAGTCTTCAAATAGTGGAACAATGGTTGAAATTGGGTTTTTCCTCTGGGAATAAGTCAAAAGAGGATTTTTTGTACAGACAGGCAGTTTTTCTCAGTCGTGAATGCACATAATAACATCAATAAACATTATAACAAAGCTTTTAACTTTTGTTATTAATCTTTGAAAATTGTCATAAATGCGAAGCGAATTACTGGCGGGAGTGGTTTTTTCTTTTGAAAATGCAAAAAACCATAAGTGGGTTTCACATTCAGTTTGTGTGGTAAACGGTTTTTCCCAAAATGAACCTGATCGTATCATAATATGACACGTCATAGGAGGTGGTAACGAAGAAACCGACCATTTCATGCTCGTTTGGGCGTTTGGTGGTCAATTGGTTTGTGGACGTGAAAATGATCGTCCACCGTCAGATTTGGAAAGTGTAAGCGAACGGTTGAGATAAGCCTAAAAGCTGCGGTCTAAAAGATGTGGGGCCAGGGAGCTTTATATGCGCGGTAAAGTGTAAAATGTGCGGTGATATCAAAGGTTTATATATATGCGTGTGAGGCGGGGTTTTATACATAAGGTTTTAAAACTTATATATCAAGTTTTTAAGGAATGGGGAGCGGAGGTTTTAATTTTATTAAAATAAACCTTGGTTTATTTCAACAAAACATTGGGTTATTTATGATATAAAGCGTGAGGTTTCATTCATTGGGGAAGGTAGGGGCAATATTTTCGCTTAGACATATATAAAACATGCCTAAAGCCTTTTTGTATTTTTATTTTTATTATATAATTATAGACTATGGAAATGTCTATCACTATAGAGGGCAGGATATTTACATATTGTTAGTTTTATGCCAAAGGGGGTGTAATTGGGGGTTTTTATTTAAACATGTGGGTAATTAACTTTGGTAAAAAAGCTTATATTAGTGGGTTTTTGGGAATATTTAAATACAAGGAGTTATATTAATAGGATAAGGTATTCTATAAGGAATTAATAAATAAGTTAGAAGTTAATATGACATGGGACAATGAAAAACACCAAAATATATTCATATGACTAAGTAAAGTGATAATGTAAAAATCAAAGCTTTATCATTTATAACTTGACCACTTTCCCCTAGAATATAATATTTTTGGAGGGTTTTTATGATTTTATGAATGAAGAAAATTAAACAAAACGGGATTTTCTTTTCATTAAGTAAAAGGTCTTTACTTATGAATTTTGAAATGTAAAAAGATGAATGTAGGGTAAATGATGACAATTAGGGATTAACATAGGAATTCAACACTTTTAACTTAACAATCATTGAACCTTGGGTCCGGTCCCAACAGAAGTCAGAGAAATGCTCTGAGCCTCTTTGACTAGAAGTTTAATATTTAAAATAACTATAGGAGAGGGGAAATTAGTGATTTTTCCTGGTGAAAAGTATTTACATGATTCTCCCACTTCTTTCTACCTACCCAACTTTTAACCTAACATTTTTTCTTCCATTTTGCAGGTGAATTTGAGCTAGCAACCTTAAACCTTTTATTCTTTTGAAAAAAATAAAAATTATCTAAATCTACCTTATATCACCTGAGGGCTTAGATTAAACTAATAAGCTGCTCTTTTATTCTCTACCTATCTACTAATTAGTCAGGATTAAACTGTCTGAATAATTTTTATTCACTATTCTACAACAATAAAATTGAAAAATGACAAGTCAAGATTAAGCAGTTCAACTCATCATGGATTATGGCATTTATTAACACTCTACCATAATCATCAGTAAAAAGTAGTGGCATTTGGACTTGCACACTTTCATGTTTTATTTATTTTTCTTTGGGATATATTATTTTTTCTAAGTCCTTTGATCCTTTTTTAGGATTTATTTGATACCTCCATATTTTGAATCTTTTTCATCAAATTTTTAATTTCATGGGTTTTCAATGTCCTTTGTTCCATTGCTTTGACAATTTTCCCTGCATCATTTGTTTGTTGCACCTGTGATGTTGAGGATTCAATATTGGAAGTAGTAGCTGATTGCACTGACACTGTAGTTTCTAGTGGTTCTTTGGGTGCTAGCTTTTCTCCCAATGTAGAAGGAATAACAACTGTAATAATAGGAATAACTGTGGGAATGGTGGAAGCATTTGTTTCCTTCATAATTTCCTTTTCTTTCATCAGTATATCCAATTGGCTTTCCATATCCTTGATCTGGGCAGTAAGCTTTATGATCAACTGCATCATATCTTCTTTCTATTTTTGTTCCTAAAGTATTTCCTTGCTTTGTGGCTGCTCACTTTGAGGAACTTTTAATTGTTTCCTCAAAGCAGCAATATCATCATTTTTCTTTTTGATTAATACTTCAGCGCTTGTACATTTGATGGGTCCACTCCTATTTGTAGAATCAAATCTTCTAAGGCTTTTATCCTTAGATATTTTGCATATAAGGAGCCTTTATCAAACTTCATCTGATCTTGCAGGTTGATAATATTATTTTGCAAATTTTTTACACTCATGGCCTTTGTCACCAAGTGGAATATAGCATCTCAGAGTTATGCCTGTGGAATTCTATCTGATCCAACTCATGTACCTTTTCAATATCTACTTCAAATTCCCTCTTTTTGTAGTCAGCCACTGTTTTAGGAGTTGAAGTAGTAGGTTGTAAATAGGACATGATCATTTTGTTTGAAGAATAATCAAATGCTATAAGAAATCTATCCTGATTTCTTGGCTTCTGCTTGAGAAATTGAGAATAAATCTCACCTTTAATTTCCTCATTCCTTTGTTTGATTTTCTTATACCTGTCCTTAATATCCAAATATTTTTCTTCTGCTGTTTGAGAAGAAGAAGTTTCCATATTCACCTGTTTTTCAACCACTTGGGTCTCTTTTCCTTTGGAGGCTGCTTGTTCTCTTTCAATATCTGTCAAAGTCTCCTTTATTATTGTAGTGGCTTCATCATTATTGACCTCTGGTTCATCTTCAACTTCAATAAGTTTTTCTTTGCCTATGGAACCAAATCTCAACCTTTTATTGTAGATGAGTTTGGACTTAGTATTTGAAGTAGTTCCTGTTGTATAGGTACCCTCATCTCTGCTTCTTTTGTTTGAGGACTTTGGCTGTTTAGAAGTTACTACAGTAAGTGTGGTATCCAATTTTTCTATTGGCTGTGTATTTGCAGTTAAATCAACCAATGTATTTTCTTCCCATTCTGCTTGATTAGCAAACTTTTCAATATCAGGCTTTGACTCATGTACAAAAGGAGGTAGTTTACACTTTACTCTTATGCTGCTTAAAAGACCTTGGGGGTCATAATTCCAAGGGAAACTCACTTGGAATTTTAGCTCTGATAATTTCTTTTCTATCTCTTTTTCAACATCCCTGTTATTTACTATAAATGGACCAATCTGATTTTTTAGTTTAAACTGGGTCTTATTTTTGGATGCCATGAAATTGATGGCATCAACATTCAAAACCTGTCTTAAATATTCTAGAGCAAAGACTCTGAGAGTCAAAAACTTAGGTAACTTATATGGAATCAAATTGGTTCCAAATATTCTTAATTCAGTGTGCTTCTCATATAAGTACCAATCTCCCATTTTACACTGCTTTGACAGTTGTAATATCCTTTTCATCTCCTCATTTATCCTGGGCTATTCTGACTTATGAATTAAATTCATAGCTGGTCTGATAAACAAGTCTATTAAATCTGTGTATTTATATTCATTTCCTTCCTTTCTCAATAATGATGTCCAAAAAATAGCGATGAAATTTACAGCCCTCATTCATTTGCGGTCTGCTATAGGAAAGTGATACGCTTGATGAAAATAAGAACAAATGGAATAAATAGGAAGAATACCTAAACAACCCTTCGGTGGGTAGCTTTGTCCGATAGTGCCATGGGTAAATAAAATTTGGCAAAATCAAAGATCACGAGCGGGAGGCTCACCCGGTGTTATAGGTCAATTTGGGCACCATTCCCAATGACTTGGTTAATTGGGCATCATCTCCAAGACCGATGATCAAAGGGTCTATCATTCCCTATCATCACAGTTGCTATATGCCCTAAGATAGGAAAAAACATGAATCAAGCAAATAATTTCATCAAAGAAAGGCTTTTCCATGGTTTTAAGCTTATTATTAAACATGTGGGAGCTCACCAATGCAGGCTCTAAGGGGCCTAAGTGCGTTGCATATGCAGGTAGCCCCATTCAAGGCTGCTCTGCAAAGCACTTCCCGACATTCAAAGGTGTGTTGGTCACATTGGGAGCGAAATTCTCATTGTTCTGGAATCTCCACTTGGCCAGTGTCTTCTAGAAGGGTTCACATGTGTCATGCTTCGGATCCAAGTGTCCATTTGACATCTACATGACTGGAAAACATGTCTTGCCTATTTTTGGAATGCAATTTATTGCAAAACAACCTACAGTTCATCTATAAATTGAACACAGTTCTAAGTGTTTAGGAGGAAGAATTTGAGTAGAGAAATGTTGGAGAATTTTCAATAGAGAGTTTGATTTGTGGAGCTGCTACTGGAGAGAATTATGTTGTGATGAGACTTGGGAACTCTACTTGAAGGTCATGAAAAATCAGTCACTAGGTTGTAACCTCTCCTTCTATCATCAATAAAGAGTACTTCTTGTTTTTCCCTACATGCATCTATGATAACTTTGATTTTCCATGTTGTAAGATCTTGGTTGATGAATGTAGTTTATGCTTAACTGATTTGGCTAATTAGCTTGAATAGATATCTATATTATTGCATCTTCTGCTATTTCAATGCTCTTTCTTGCAGGAAGCATTCAACTATTTGAAACAGCTTGAATTTGAGGTTGTAGTGGAAGCGACAAAAAGGAGCCATTTGGAAGCGACTGAAACAAGTAAGCTTCTAATCCTCTTTGTGTATCTGTTCTAAGTTAGGAAAAAGAGTAGTGTAGTATTTCACCTGTTGTTCTAGACTAGACACCGGTCTAGGGCAGCGTAATTTATCCGTAGATTACAATTCTGGCCCAAAAAAATGGCGGCTCCATTGGGGATAATTTCTCTTGATTCTTGGTGTTTTAGTCTCTGATTTTCTTTCTAAATCCACCTAGTAGCTATTTCACATAAAGATTAGAATTTTTTAGAGCTTAATTTGAAAATTTAGTGAGCCAAACAGTAGCTTTTTCTTTGTTTACTGCGCCCAACGCACCCTTGGTCAGGGCACAGTGCTTTGCAGAGCACTGTCTCCCTTCTCAGCCTGCGTTGCAGAGCACTGTGTCCCTTTGGAGACTGCGTTGGCTCCTGAAAGGAACAAATCCCCTTGAATCTGACTTTGTACTTTGCTTCAGTTTTGTTTGCTAATTTGTTCCAAAATGTTTGATGCTCTATTGACCAATAACTCTATATATTTCTTCTCCTTTGATTGAAAATTTGTTCAATGTTGTTTTAAAAAGTTTTTCATTATCATTGACAAGTTGATTTCAAAGTACTTTTTATGGTTGCATTAAGAATCATTTTCTTTCGAAATAGGAAATTGTCGTAAAATCTTCATTTCCTTGATAGGAGAAATTGTTGTTGAAATCCTCATTTTTCCTTCAAAAGAGAAATTGTTGTTTGTATTCTTCGTTTCTCGAAAGTAAAAAGCATTTCGATTATTGATCTAGTGCACCTAGTTTCTTTTCTGCATTCATAACATTAAGGAAACTGAAAAGAAAAACTTGCATTTGCATGTAGGATTGTGTGTTTTTGCAAAAGGAACATTAGGAAATTTTCATTTAGTTTGAGATTCATTGATTTGTTTTGTTCATTGATTTGTTTTCTCTCAAATTATTTTCTCTCTTCCCTTAGTAGCTAGGTCTTTCATTGAAAAAATGAAATTGAATGTTTGTTTATCATTCTTAGCTTGCATTTTAGGAATTTTATATACATCATCGTGGTGAACCTGAAAGGCAAACTGTTAAGCAAGATCAACATAAAATAAATCTCAATTTACTTAACAACGCTTTGGAACATTAATGATAACATTTAGAGGTCTAGGCTAGAGACGTGTTCCGGTGTCGTAAAACATAGCAGCTGTCGTTAACTTGTCTGTGATACATTCCGAGTGTGATACCTCACTCCATGTACGTAATTATATCTAGCTCGTCCACATACTTTTGTGTATATCGGGCGATGTTATAGTACGATAAGTATAAAGGGGTGCTCTCACTGTGCAGTTTGCATCAGACAGCACTAATACGGACTTGGGCCTCCACGTACCTTCGGGTATATTTGGGAGGGCAAATTTTAGGTGCTATCCATCCATAGTGAACCGAGTCGGCCGCCTTGAAATTGTGATACACTGAACATAGCATTCGGGGAGATTACTTGCCTGTAATTCTTGGTTTGCCAATAGGTATTCTGCAGTTCACAGTTTCCTGGTAAACCCTTTTTCCTAGCATTACCCTTTTTTTTTTAATTTTTATTTTTGGATAAAATGAATTAGTAATCATGGAAGAACACAATCCTACCCCTCGTCATTCGCGTAGATTAGCTTTAAAACCATCTTTACCACTGGAAGTTATTTCTAGTGGGCGAAGGAGATCACGATCTGCCGAATCAAGTACAATTCGTACCTCTGGTGAAACATCATAATTTAAACCAGAGCTAGCTCAAATTGTTTCCACACATCCCAATTCGTCTACTGTTGTTGAAACGGAGTCATCACAGCTACCTGTGGTCACGATCCTTTCAATCGCTGAGACCATACCTCTTGGACCCAAAGTTGTTCAATCACAAGTCGATCTAGATCTTGTCTCTTCTTTTCCAGAAAATATGAATCTTGAATAGTCAGAACTTGTTCCTACCTTGTTCACTCCACAAATATCTATAGCCACTGAAACTCCTATTTCACACAGTTAACCGTCTGAAATTTATTTTGGGCCTGACGGTGAATTTCTTCCTCCTGTTTTAATCACGATTGAAGAAATCCCTCAACCTGATACACCTTTAATTCAAAACCACTTTGGGGGAGACCTTTACATGTATTAGTCATTTCCTTGATCGTTTCCATCTGCTTTTTTTGATCCTATTGCCTTTCAATCACACGTCAATTTCTGAGAGTATACATTTGGCCAAACAACCATGTCTGAACCAACGTCTTTGGTTGGGTCTGCTGTTCCAATTACATCATCTCCTACCCTCGCTACTCCGTCGATTTTCACAACATCACCAGATTCATATTTTCACGGTGGCCCTTCAGTCCCAACTAGTTACAAATCACTATCTGGCACTTTCTCTTGGTGCACCTTCACATTCATGGTCTTTTCCAATGTCATCATCTGGTGTTTTAACTGGTAGTCCTATAGTTTGTACTGAATGACTTGATTCATTAAATCCATCATCAGGGCAATATCAAGTTGGTCATTATGGGTCAATTCCTTTAAATACCATATCAACTGGACTCCCAGCATTCGGTGAACAATATTTTCCGTCGTATTATCCTCCTTATGCTGGGGGGAAACCTATGGTCACCCAATATGACAGTACTCAGTCACATTTTGGTCAAACTAATGTTGATTTGAATTTTTGTCAATGGCATCCCACTCTGTCTATCCAACCACAAATGGTTGTCCAATCGTATCAACCAGTTCAACCTGTTACACCCACTTCATTACCACTTGCTAATGCATCTATATCCCTGTTACAGAATCAAAATCATGTACATCAACTTTATCAGGTGAGTTCTTCAACTCCATATCATCAAATGTTGGGTCCACAGACTCAAAATCCTTTGGTTAATTTACAACAACTTGTATTAGGAATTATTTATTCACAAGATGGTGTACCATTTTATGGGGTGTCACAAACACAATCTGGTTATACATATCAACTGAATCCAACTTACACTAATTTGGGTTATAACATTGGTGGATAGAATCCTTGGTAGCCACAGGCGCAAATTCCTCAAACTTCATATCAACAAGTACCATATCCAGGTTTTGGTCAATATAGCTCTCAAGCATTTGCTATGCAAAACAACCCCTATCTGGGTTACCAGCATCAAATCCCATATGTTGGTGCTCAAAGACCTATTGCCCAAGCAATTCCATCTTATCCTGGCTATGCTCAACCTAACCTTAATAGACAATTGCATTTTGTTGCAACCTTGGAATTACCAGATTTAAACCGGTTAACTAATGATCCTATTAACTATGCTCCTTGGTGGTTTGTGATACCACATAAATTACCCTCCGAAATTCCTAAATTAAATGGAAACCCTGGAGAAGATCCATCAACTCATGTTATGAATTATCATTTATGGTGTTCATCAAATTCCCTAAATGATGATTCTGTTCGATTATGTCTTTTCCAGCGAATGCTCACAGGTCTGACAGTTAAATGGTACATTGAATTACCTAGAGATTCATTTGACAATAATATAAACCTTGTGGTATTATTAATAACCTGCAAGTTGAATTAGGGGGAAAAATAGTAAGTATTGATGTTGAGGTTGTTGACAGACCCCTTGACTATAATATTTTACTCGGAAGACCATGGGTATATGCGATGAATACCATTGTTTCTAAATATTTTAGAATGGTTGCCTTTCCTCATAAAGGTACTATTACAGTCATTAATCAATTATCCTTCTTTGCCTCCACTTCGCAGGTAACTGGAAGCGTTCTGTATATTCACTAACCCCAACTAGAAATCCAGAACATTGGTGTAGGACTCTTAAACGATTCCACTCTTATGGGAACCTTTTCATTACCGCCGCCCGCAACGTCAGCAAAAATTGCAAGTATAGAGACCTGCTACATGATCTCTTCCACTCTATCTGGCTTAAGGAAGAGTATGGATGATTCTGATATTTCTACGTTGGAAGATGTTTTACCGCTCAGCCCTATTGAGCTACAATAGAAATCAATCTATTTGGTTTGGGGAGCAAATCAAAAATCAGTGTCACCGAGTGTTTGGGTTAATCGTTCATTATATTTTGGAACTCCATCTGATCCATTTTCCTTAAAATTTTTGATAGATGAAAATATTTTGGAAGCAATGATGGTAGAAGGAGAACCATGGGAAGATTTTCATCATCATTCCCATATTATAGATTATGAAGAAAACAATCTTAGTGAACTATATCACCCATCCATCTAAAATTTATTTTCAAATTCTTTTCCAATTAATGCAATTGAATCTGAGTGAAATTTATCTAATATTGAAGAAACGATTTCTATCAATATTTCGACTAAACCTGGCATTGTAGAAAATATACATGTCAGTGTATCTTGTTCTCCATCAAAACTTGATTCATATCGCTCTCTTTTTCGTGAATTTCGTGATGTATTCGCTTGGTCTTATGAGGAAATTCCAGGCATAGATACTAGTATCATTGAACACATTATTAATATGTATCCTGATGTCAAACTAGTGCGTCAACGGCTTCATCCTATTCATCCGAAGAAATCCGCTGCCATCAAAGCAGAAGTTGAAAAAATTTTGCGTGCTGGTTTCATTTACCCTGTTTTTCTAACTGAGTGGGTTTCCAATATCGTTTCTGTTATGAAAAAAAATGAAAAATTAGAGTGTGCGTCGATTATCAGGATGTTAATCATGCTTTTCCAAAAGACAACTATCCTACTCCCTTTATCGACCAGATTATTGATGATTGTGCTAGATGTGAAATATTTTCATTCATGGATGGATTTTCCGGCTACAATCAAATCAATATCCACCTAGATGACCAACATAAGACAACATTCATCTGTCCCTGGGGCACATTCACATATCGGAAACTCTTGTTTGGTTTAAAGAATGCTGGGGAAACTTTTCAGAGAGCAGTGGATTATGCTTTCAACAACATCAAGCACATTGTTCAACCATATCTAGATGATTTACCAGCGCATTCATGAAATCAGACTGATCACCCAATGCATTTGAGAGCCATTTTCTTATGCTATCGACGCTACAAGATACGCCTCAATCCACACAAATGTGTGTTTTGTGTTGGTTCTGGTCGATTGCTAAGATTCGTAGTCTCAAAATAAGGAATTTGAATAGACCCACTGAAGGTTTCAGGCCATTCTTGATTTGCCTGCACCCTCAAACTTACTTCAGATACAGAAACTACAAGGAAAGGCTAAATTCCTGAGAAGGTTCATTCCAAACTACGCCTAAATGGCTAAAGGATTTACTTGATTATTGAAAAAGGGGGTTCCCTTCCATTGGGACCAAGTTGCACAAGCTTCTTTTGATGTTTTCAAGGACCATATTTTCTGAGCGTCATTAATGTATCCTCCAAATTATCAAAAAGATTATTTCCTATATATCGCTGCAGTTGACACGACCATCACTATGGTTTTGGTCCAAGTAGAAGATGGAATTGAACATTCGATATATTATTTGAGTCATAATCACAATGATACGGAATTTAAGTACTTGTACATGGAAAAGCTTGCCTTGGCAGTTGTTCAAGCTGTCCAAAGATTTCTCCATTATATCCTACTCTGAAAAACAACAATAGTTTCAGATTGCAACCCCATGACTTACATCTTATCACGTCAATTGTTGGGGGGAAATATTCAAAATGGATCTTCATTTTGCAGGAATTTGATTTGGAGTTCATCAAATCCAAGTCATAGAAGTCTTTAGTTTTGGCTGAGCTTCTCTGTGACCTTCCCTCTGATAATAACGGAACTACGTCAGAACCATCTATTCCAGACGAGTCTCTGTTTCTGATCAGATCATCTGATCCTTGGTATGGGGATTTTATCATTTATCTCCAAACCCAAAATTTTTGACCTAATACCTCTCGCTCTGGTCAACGATGTATTCGATACCAAGCCAAAGATTATCTGATCGTTGGCGATACACTTTATCATCGTGGTGTCGATACCATTTTAAGAAGGTGCCTCACTCATGAGGAGGCTGAAAAAGTGTTAAATGATTGTCATGCTGGGGCTTTTGGTGGACATTTATCTAGTTATGCTACCACACAAAAGATAATCTGCGCCGGTTACTTTTGGCCTACTATTTTTCAAGATTGTATCCTCGTAGTTAGAAGTTGTCATGCGTGCCAGATTTATGACCGTAAAATCCGCAAACCACCAGCGCCAATGCATCTTGTTGTCTCTGCTGGACCATTTACGAAATGGGGTATCGATTTCATGACCTGTAACCCTCCTTTGTCCAGGGGGCATGGTTATATTATTGTCATAGTCGAATATTTTACCAAATGGGCCGAAGCGATGCCTAGATTCAATAACACAGGATAAAAAGCTGCATTTTTTTTCTTCAATCACATCATTGCACAGTTTGGGGTCCCACAGGCTATAGTTACGGAGAATGGGAAGAATTTTCGCAACCATATGATGTATGAATTGACAGCCAAGTTAGGATTTTCGCATGATAATTCTACTCCTTATTATCCACAATCAAATGGAAAAGTTGAGGCTATTAACAAAATTCTTAAATGAATGCTTCAATGAATGATAGGAGTGCATAAAAGGAACTGGCACTTGATCCTGTACTCTGCCTTGTGGTCATACTGAACCTCAGTCAGAAACGCAACCGGATTCACTCTGTTTCAATTGGTGTATGGTCTAGAAGCTATCTTACCAATCCAATGTGAAATATCATCATTAAAACTCACGATATACTTGTTACCTGACACCTCAAAAGAAGAAGCGCGTCTCCTTAACCTCATCCATCTAGATGAAATGCGTAGTGAAGCCCAATTGGCTAATGAAGCGCATAAGAGAAGTATAAAGGAACAATACGACAAAAATGTCTAGCTTTGCATCTTCTCAGAGGGAGATTTGGTCCTTCTTTACGACCAGGAAGCTTATGTAATAGGTACAGTGAAATTTGAGCCATTATGGCATGGCCCCTACATTGTCAAAAGAGTTCTTGCTAAGGGTGCCTATGAGTTAGTTGATTATGATGGGATTCCATTGGCACAACCTAGAAATGGGTTGTATTTGAAACGTTACTATGCTTAATCATGAGCGTAGTAATTTTTTGTATTATATTGTTTATATGTTGTTGATTTTCATTCACTATCTTAATTTTTTTTTAGATTTTTCTTGACGTTAGTAATCCACTTTAAATTTCATCGCAAATGAATGAATCTTCAGAACCATTTGTTGGATATGTTGATGGTGCTAGTCGTAGTACGCAGAATCTATCCTCTACAGCGTCGGCCATTTTTTCTCAGAACGATGAGTTAGTGAGTTTTCAAGGGATTTGTATTGGTAGATCAATGAACAATATCGTTGAGTATAGCGCATTGATCGAACTTCTCTCTGATGCCATTTCATTTGGTATTAACTGCATAATCATAAGGTTAGACTCACAACTCATGGTACTACAACTTACTAGTATTTATATTGTTAGAAATCCAACATTTCTTAGATTGTTCCTAAGAGTTTGACTTTTGGAGAGACATTTTGATTTCATTCAATATCAACACATTTCCAGAAATCTGAACACTTTAACTGATTCATTAGCTAATAAAGTTTTAGATAGACATTTGCAACATAGGTAAACAAAACTTTCACATCATTGAATAGAATTACACATTAAATATAGGAAAAACTCTAAAAACATATAGATAGATCGTTATAGGTTTTTTACAAAATTTGTGCCAAAGACACGTTGGTCATCTGACCTCAAAATGTATGCAAAATCACAAGTAAACTAGTGGTGCTCACGATAGCATGCTATAGATCTAGAAATCCTACAGAGCAAACGTATCCAATGGTTAGGAACCCCAATTGTGTGTCATTGTAGTCGCATGGGAAGCTCTTCGATCTAGAAACCTGGAATCTCGGACGTCAACCCTTCTATGTGCTGCTGAAGCTCAACAAGTGTCTCAACCATATCAAGGTCCTGAAGGACTGCTCTCTCGACAGCCCTCTCTACTGGAACATTCACTTCGCGCTCTGGTTCCTCTACTGGTTGAACGCGACTGATATTTGCATTACATCAAACATTTATTTTGGTCTTGGAAAGAAATCAAAACACAAAAACATTTGTATAAATGTTATAAAAATAAAAAAACATGGTCAAATCATTCTTACCTATTGCACCCCATTGAGCGCCTTCTAGTAAAGCTAGATCTGGATCTCCTTGGAAGTCGACTCCTGCGTATGCATATTCATCTATGGCGACAATCTGTCACCGGAACCAGGCGAAGAATGCAGTTGAGAACACAATGGTTGATTAGCTTGAATGTCGACCCATGAGTTCTACCCATCTCTGCATTCGAGGATCTCTCGGACTAGATATATCCAATGTTACATGTTGTGGCTACATCAGTGGAATCCTTTCCAAAGAGAAGGATATAAGGATGGAACCATAACTGAATTTTTTCTTCCTTCCTCCCTTTGATTTATTCAGTTGTTCCTTTATCTGAGATATAACAGCTTCAGACTAGTTGAAGACTGTTGGTTCTAAACATTCCAGCGCATATTGTATATACGATCTATTCGTTACATGGAGTGTAACGGTGCCAGCTAGTTTAGCGATCGTGAATAGCATGGTTCTCAAAGGAAAATCCCTGACATCACAGATGTTTATTTTTCCATATTTGCCAGGTTCTGACCCTGGATAGCAATACTACATAACATAATCCCTCTCTGTCTCTCCTCCAACGGTAGATCCTATGAGTGAAATGGGAAAACCTCTCCTTGACAAACCTGTGAGAAAATAAACATCTTCAACTGTTATGGACAACATTTGATTTTTTATGTGAAATGCCTCTATCATCGGATCCCATCCTCGAACAAGGAACTCCAATAGTTCTATTTGTCGCCTCATGCCCGACAATTTGAAGTACTTAAGTAGCCCGCAATCTCTTAAAGCTCTTACAGTACCCGGATCATTCAAGGCAATCATATCTTGTTCTTCATGTTCTATTTCTCTCCATGTAATCATCATTATTATCCAATGGAAACCTGAAAATCAACTACAAGATCCATTAGATACCATTCATTGCAAAAAAATAGGAAAATTTTAGACACATCATGAAAAAAAAAAACTTGAACTGCGCCGAACGCACTCCCTGGATTGAGACAGTGCGCTGCATACCCTTCATTGTACCTGCTATGCAACACAGGTTTCAATGTACAAGGGTGTGTTGCCCTCATTTTGGGTAGAATTTACCCTAGAGGCCTTAAAACCCTAAAAATTTGCAAGGAATGGGAATGAAATGAATACTGAAAGAAAGAGGAGGTTCATGCTACTAACTTGGATCAAACGGTGATGAAATCCATCCACAGAAACAACCGTAATCAACGACTGAAGTTCAGGGGAAAAATCAGGTTCAGAGCTCCAAAATGAAAATGGTAACTATGGAATGGTAAAAATGAATAGTGAAACTGCTTTATATAGTCATTTAATTACTTTCAAGTTAAATTTATTGCTATGACTATGGTTTTATTATGTTTTTTATCATGAAACGGGTATTTTTAATCCATTTGATGTTGTTCTAAATAGGAAATACAACTGATGAACAAATTAGTCATACAAATTTATTTCAAAGAAAGACTTGACCACAAAGCATACTTTTTCTCCTTATTTTTCGAGCTTTGATAAAAAAGAAAAAGGATTTGAAGTGCACTTTTATCTCTTTTTCAAGCTTCTATAACAGCGAAAACGGAACCCCTGGAGTTTTCTTTCAGCTCTTTTTAGACTCCGATAATGTGAAAATATTGTCGCGCAGTTGTCATTTCGAGCTCGTTAAATTAAATGAATTGATATCTACTCAGTATAAGTTTAACCCTTTTTTGACTGAGATGGATTATTTACGAAAAAGGAATACCTTGGTTAAAAATGACCAAATAGGTTCTTTCAGATATTATTTTACACTTTTTTGGATCTAAGAGACAAATTTACGAAAAATTACTTTTGGAGTTCTCTTTCGTCCTCTTTTTCAGACTCTCTAAATATGAAAAAGGATCGGGCTATCACTATCTTTAAGCTCGTTAAAACATAAAATAGTGACATGCTTGTCAATCATGGCAAGAATCGAGTTTCATTCATCGCTAGACTCATTAAATTATTAAATAGCAATAATTTATTCGTCCGAAGGGTTGAATTATAGATCAAGAAAATGTTATCCTCCTCAAGCTTGTTAAAAAATAAAGAGGTATTGGTCGACAAATGATCGGGGAAAATTTTGGAAAAGCAAGTAAAGGTTCTTTTTGGTAGCAAGTCGCTCTTGAACATGACACTTCTTTCACTCCATGTCTGTGACTGTTTGGGTTAGGTAATCATCTTGACGGTTCATTCACACCTATGGTTCATCATACCTTCACTTTGGTTTTGGGTTAATACTGCCAACTCATCACAGTGTCGCTGATATGTTCAAGAGAAGTCATCCAATGATTAAAAACTCATCCATCTGCAATACTCGTAATCCTTCATTTTCATGATCGTCATCCCTGAAAATTGCTATATCAAGTCATACCCTTGTATCCGAAATCAGTAACTCCAGTTTTGCAATAAGGTGACTTCTTGTCGACAACAAATAAATATCCAGGAAGTTCAATTAGAAACATTAGATTCCAATACCATGAGGCTTGTTACAACATTGACAAGATCCTCACTTCTGGACCTTTGACCGCAATATTTTGTTTGGCATTCGACATCAAATCATCTATTCATGCCTTACGAAATGTACTGCAGTACCTTGAGGGCCATTGACATTAATGGTGGTTCTCTCGTGTTTGTTAACAACTCCCATTATTGGCTGGTAATCAAATGATGTATTTCGATGTTCGACTACAAATCATATATTCCCATGGCTAGACTTGTACCCAAATGATCGAGTGAATGAGATAAGAAGACCCCAGATCTAGTATGAGCCATCCGGGCTGCGATTTCAGGATTTTTGTACACATCATCTGTACGATGAACTTACATACAGATTGTCATCCAAACATGGGCCTATATCTGTAAGTGTGTCTACATCTGGGCAACATTCCAATGTAGACAACTTTCTGAATTATGTACATGTTATTATATTATTTTATGTGCTGACTATGGGAATACCTACCCTCAGAAATTATGATCAATAGAGGATATATCATGATGTAATGTATTGTAATATTGATGCGAGTAACCACTACGCTTTGTTTCCAGGCTCATCACAGTGTAAAACATCTCAATCAAATGTTCTTATTATTTGGATCTCATGCTTTAGGGGGAAATTGTTATAGGTCAATTTGGGCACCATTCCCAATGACCTGGTTAACTAGGTATCATCTCCAATACTGATGATCAAAGGGTCTATCATTCCCTATCATCTTAGTTGCTATATGCTCTAAGACAGGAAACAACATGAATCAAATAGTGACTTTCATCAAGCAAGTGTTTTCCATGGTTTGAAGCTTATTATTAAACATATCAGAGCTAACTAACATAGGCTGTAAGGGACCTAAGTGCATTGCATATGCAGGTAGCCCCATTCAAGGCTCTGCTCTGCAGAGCACTTCCCGACATTCAAAGTTGCGTTGGTCACATTGGGAGCGAAATTCTCATTGTTCCAGAATCTCCACTTGGCCAGTGTCTTCTAGAAGGGTTCACATGTGTCAAGCTTCATATCCAAGTGTCCATTTGACATCTACATGACTGGAAAAAATATCTTGCCTATTTTTGGAATGAAATTTATTGCAAAACAACCTACAGTTCATCTATAGATTCAACATAGATCTAAGTGTTTGAGGAGGAAGAATTGGAGTAGAGAAATGCTGGAGGATTTTCAATAGAGAGTTTGATTTATGGATCTGCTGCTGGAGAGACTTATGCTGTGATGAGACTTGGGAAAATTGTTGGAAGGTCACTTCAAATCAGTCACAAGGTTGTAACCTCTCCTTCTATCATCAATAAAGAGTACTTCTTGTTTTTCCCTACATGCATCTATGTTAACTTTGATTTTCCATGTTGTAAGATCTTGGTTGATGAATGTAGTTTTTGCTTAACTGATTTAGCTAACTAGCTTGAATAGATATCTATATTATTGCATCTTCTGCTGTTTTAGTGTTCTTTCTTGCAGGAAGCATTCAACCATTTAAAACTTCTTGAATTTGAAGCTGTAGTGGAAGCGACATAAAGGAGCCATTTGGAAGCGACTGAAACAAGTAAGCATCCAATCCTCTCTGTGTATCTATTCTAAGTTAGGAAAAATGGTAGTATAGTCTTTCACCTATTGTTCTAGACTGGACATCGGTCTAGGGAAGCATAGTTTATCCGTAGATTACAATTCTGGCCTGACACTAGGGGATAAAGTGGCTAAAAATCCAAGGATGGACTCATCAGTGAAGTATCCTAAGATGAAGGATAACATTGAAATAACATGTCTAGAACCCTCTGGAAACTTGGAAGTGGAATAGGGAGGATTCAATTTTGGGATATCCACATGACTAGGCATGAAGTTCTGAAAAATCATGAATCTTTTAGGGAAATATAACCCTAAATATAATTGATTCAATGCTTCAATGGATAATGGGACTGCCCTACGGTCAAATTGTAACTGCAAAATTTCATTGATTGACTCTGCAGTGATAGAAAAAAGGATTTCCCTCTCATTATTCACAATTGATATTTGATCTGGGACATAATACTTCTGGCATAGTCTTATCAGGTCTTGACTAGGGTGTGTTACTGGGACTATATATTTAGGTAAGTTTGTATCCCAGAGAGGCATTTCTTCTTTTTCTAAAAACTTCTCATAACACCAATTGTGTACTTCTAATAGATTGAATTCTACTAGAGGGTCTACAATTTTGTAATCCAAGTCGACTAGAGGGATAAATTCTTCATTGGACACTGGAGGTTGAAGAGGATTTACTGTCACAGTGGTCTTAGCAGTGATAGCAGGAGTAGACTTTGGGACTTTTTCTACTTCAGTTTTAGGAGGTTTTGATCCTCCAGGCCGAACAGGCTTGGATCCTCCAGCCTTGGGTGTGATTTTCTTTTTTGTCATTTTAAATTAACTACAGCAAGATTATACAGTTTGCTATAGTTAGTTTTTCTTCAACAGAGGGTAATTGAGCAATTTTTATGGGCAAGGATAATAGCAGTGGGAAATTTAGTGCTCAATTAGGATTTTTAGGACAAAAGGAACAAGTTTGAGATAGAAAACACAGGTTTTCTGAATGATTAGGACTGTAAAAAGGGGTTTTAAGGTTTTCTGTGGGTTTAAAAACCTTTTGAACCATGGAATTTGTCCTTCAAGAGTCTTGGACTGAGAAATTGGCTTAAAAATGAGGTTTTTCAGTAAATGGAAATTTTTGCAAAAAATGGCGAGGGTTTGCCCTGCTTTTTCAAGGTTTCGGTACAAAATAGATGGGAAATTTAACTCTTTGTATCTTAATTGGTTCAATTGACGGTTGAAATTGTGAAATTGCAGGCTAAATTCGAGAAAATACCTGATTTGCAGGTATCTTGTTGCTTTGAGAAGGGTTTCTGAAGCTTTGATGATTTCCTGCGGATGAGTTTGAATCGCTGATGCAGAAAATAGCTTTACACAATCTTCAAATAGTGGAACAGTGGTTGAAATTGGGTTTTTTCTCTAGGAATAAGTCAAAAGAGGATTTTTTGTATAGACGAGAGGGTTTTCTCAGTCGTGATTGTGCATAATAACATCAACAAACATTATAATAGAGCTTTTAACTTTTGTTATTAATCTTTGAGAACTGTCATTAATGCGAATCAAATTACTGGCGGGAGCGGTTTTTCCTTTTGAAAATGCAAAAAACCATAAGTGGGTTTCGCGTTCAGTTTGGGTGGTAAACGGTTTTTCCCAAAACGAATGTGATCGTATCAAAATATGACATGTCATAGGAGGTGGTAACAAAGAAACCAGCCATTTCACTCGTTTGGGCATTTGGTGGTCGATTGGTTTGTGGACGCGAAAATGATCGTCCATTGTCAGATTTGGAAAGTGTAAATGAACGGTCGGGATGAGCCTAAAAGCTGCGATCTAAAAGATGTGGGGCCAGGCAACTTTATATGGGCCATAAAGGGTAAAATGGGTAGTGATATATATGCGCGTGAGGCGGGGTTTTATACATAAGGTTTTAAAACTTATATATAAGGTTTTAATGAATGGGTAGTGGAGGTTTTAATTTTATTAAAATAAACCTTGGTTTATTTCAACAAAACATTAGGTTATTTATGATATAAAACATGAGGTTTCATTCATCGGGGAAGGTAGGGGCAATATTTTTCGCTTAGACATTATAAAACATGCCTAAAGCCTTTTTGTATTTTTATTTTTATTATATAGGTATATAATATGGAAATGTATATCACTATAGAGGGAGGGATATTTACATATTGTTAATTTTATGCCAAAGGGGGTGTAATTGGGGGTATTTATTTAAACATGTGGGTAATTAACTTTGGCAAAAAAGCTTATATTAGTGGGTTTTTGGGAATATTTAAATACAAGGAGTTATATTAATAGGATAAGGTATTTTATAAGGAATTAATAAATAATTTAGAAGTTAATATGACACGGGACAATGAAAAACACCAAAATATATTCATATGGCTAAGTAAAGTGATAATTTAAAAATAAAAGCTTTATCATTTATAATTTGACCACTTTCCCCTAGAATATAATATTTTTGGAGGGTTTTTATGTTTTTATGAATGAAGGAAATTAATCAAAAGGGGAATTTATTTTTCATTAAGTAAAAGGTATTTTACTCATGAATTTTGAAATGTAAAAGGATAAATGTAAGGTAAATGATGGCAATTAGGGATTAACATAGGAATTAAACACTTTTAACTTAACAGTAACTGAGCCTTGGGTCCGGTCCCAACAGAAGTCAGAGAAATGCTCTGAGCCTCTTTGACTGGAAGTTTAGAATGCAAAATAACTATAGGGGAGGGGAAATTAGTGATTTTTCCTCGTGAAAAGTATTTACATGATTCTCCCACTTTTTTCTACCTACCCAACTTTTAATCTAACATTTTTTCTTCCATTTTGCAGGTGCATTTCAGCTAACAACCTTGAACATTTTATTCTTTTGAAAACAATAAAAAATATCTAAATCTACCTTATATCATCCAAGGGCTCAGATTAAACTAATGAGCTCCTTTTTTATTCTCTAGCTATCTACTAATTAGTCGGGATTAAACTGTCTGACTAATTTTTATTCACTATTCTACAACAATAAAATTGAAAAATGATAAGTCAAGATTAAGCAGTTCAACTCATCATGGATTATGGCATTTATTGACACTATGCCATAATCATTAGTAAAAAGTAGTGGCATTTGGACTTGCACACTTTCATGTTTTATTTCTTTTTCTTTGGGGTATATTATTTTTTCTAAGTCCTTTGATCTTTTTTAGGACTTTTACCCTCTTTTTTATTTTCTATTTTTTAATTTTTTACAAAATATGGGAAAAAAACTTGTAGAAAGGAATATATGTACATATTTTTACAAGAATATCATAAGTCAATTCCAAATTATGAATCCTATAATTATAGGACCCTAACACAATTCTCCCACTTTCAATCACAACCTTGCAACATTTTTCTTTAGACTTTCACACATCCCGGAATAGAATTTTATTTTGAGCTTGTCCTCTTGCTTCCTTTTCCACCTTAAGCAACACTCTCTTTAACAATAAACACTCTCCTACCTCAGGTGACTTTTCTTTCACCATTATTTGAGGGGTTTATTCTTTTATCTAAGCTATATTCACATTTCTTTGAATTGTTGTTTTTTTTTAGGGCAGTCCCATGATCCATGTACTAATTCTCCATAGATGTAACACCAAATTTCTCTTCCTCAACCTCTACCTCTGGGAAAAAATATTCCTCTACCAAATTCTCCCCTATGTGGTGGTCGATTATTTGAACCTCCTGCTTGACTCTGAGAATTATAGAATCTTGGTCTGGAAGCTCCTCTTCCTCTTGCTGTACTCTTACCTCTGTTTCTCTGACTTTATTTTCTCAATATTTTCTCCTCTACCTTCAAAGATACTTGATAGGCACCTTCAATTGTCTTCAGACTTAGCAGACTTATTTCATCTTGTATATCATATCTAAAGCCATTGATATTTACCTGGATACCTTTTCTATGTCATCTTCCACATGTCCTGATTTATTGCTCAGTTTGTAGAACTCCTCGTGTACTCTTTGACAATCATTCCTTTCTGCCTCAAATTTTGTAACTATCTGAAAAGGTTCAACTAGTAATCCTTAGGCATAAACTTAATTTTTAATTTACTCACCATTTTATCCCACTGCTTAATCTTGGGCTTTCCCTTTCTTTCTCTGGATGTTTGTAGTTCATCCCACTAGATGGCTGCATGGGCCTTCAATCAGGTAGCTGCGAACTTCACCTTCTTTTTGTCTTCGACCTCTTCACAGTCAAAATAATTGTCTAATTAACTGACCCAATCCATAAACTCTTCCACATTAAGGTTTCCTTCATACATAGGTATTTCTACCTTTGGATGTCCACTTTCTTTTTCCAACATCTTGAAAAATTTGGCTGCTTCACTTTCTTCCTCCTCTTCTTCCTCAAAAGATTCTTCTTCAGCACTAACATCTTCCACATCAGGTACTCTCCTTTGAGCAGTTTCCATTGTTTCCATCCTTGTGTGAATATTTCTAATTTATTAAAGAAAAATTGCATTGGCTACAGGTCTTCCTTGACCTATGCCAGCTCCTCCTCTCCTGGGTGGCATATTTGTTGAAATTCTTGAGAACATAACGCAATTCATGTCTGCTCTGATACCAAATGATGGAAATTTTCTGAAATTATTAATAACAAACTGAGTTTAGACTCTATGTAATTCTTCCCTGAGTTAAATTAACCCAGAATCACTATGTTTTGTCACAAAATTTATTTTAAAAAATTTATTTGCATATTGTTGGAAAAAAGAAAAAATACACAGTCTTCAAAACACATTTTATGTTGCCACACTTTTCATACATCATGTAATAACATTACATAGCCAACAAAATGTTATCCATTGAATACACTATTCAACATTACATAGCCAGCAAAATGTTATCCATTGAATACACTATTCAACATTG
This sequence comes from Pinus albicaulis, assembly GCA_034641835.2. Taxonomy (NCBI): domain Eukaryota; kingdom Viridiplantae; phylum Streptophyta; class Pinopsida; order Pinales; family Pinaceae; genus Pinus; species Pinus albicaulis. Next base: position 11,431 of record JAXQQM020072297.1, on the reverse strand, counting down.
TACACACAACAAAAAAACGCATTGGAAATCAATCACATATACTGTCCATGTATTAACTATGTTTCTCCCTTCACATTAAAACAAAAAAATTAGATTACATAGTAGTCGCAACCCACTCCTATCTACGTACTTAGAAAGACGTCTCTTTTCATTTTTTTTTTTGGAGTAATTAAACTCTATATTTTTTTCCTATCTACGCTACTCTTTCTTCCGAAAAAAAAAAAAAAACGATCCTATTCTAATAAAACAGATTACAATCAAGTCTACGCTGAGCTGTTCACGATACCTATTTTATTGCTATACTCAACACCTGTGCTAAAAACATAGTTCATCACACAATAAAAATAGGATTTGAAATCAGTTTCCGTGCCAAAATAGTAAATTTGCTAAATTGACCAGATCTCCTGTGCATTTGTGGCAAAGGAAACGTCTCATCTCTATTGCTTCTTATATAGTGACATTTACACACACCAGATGAAACTTTTTCAAAAATACATTTGACCACGAGGTCAATCTGGAATATGGTAATCTAATGCTCCTGCATCACTTTCCTAAGTTCATATGTTTTATTTGGTTATATTTCTAAAATTTTAGGTGGGAGAATGAACTACTTCAATGATGGTATATTTTTGTTTAATTATTTGTATGAAAATATCTTCAATGCCATAGATAAGAGCTCTTAATTCCTCATTTTATCATTTCATGGTGGGAATGCAGAAAATTAATAAGTATGAGATAAGGTTGTAATTATAATTCTAGTGAACAAGCTTTTGTTCCCCTAGTTAATCATCATCATAAACTTCTTTCCATTTTAGGAGGTAGATATGTTTCTAGCATGACCAAATTTGGTGAAGGAGTTCTCTTTGAAGACTTTGTTGATAATCTCAAATAACTGGCTACATTGATTTTCTTGCCATTTAATGTAATTTTTGGCATCCTATCAGTTTAAGATATTTTTTTCAAAATCATCAAACATATTGGATAGAGCATTGGAATTTTAAATGGTTGAATCTATGAAAAATAATTCCTCCTCCTCGCCTTCTACTTCCTTTTCATATATTATGGACATACAATTGGCCTTTGGAACTCCTCATTTCTCCTTCTTTGATGTAATATTCAGTTTGTGTATTTCATGTTTTATCTTGTTTCTTTCCTGCTTTATGTTTTGGGGTATCCTAGGGCATCCCCACAAATTAGAATAATTTATTGTACTTCCTAATCCCATCGATATAACTTTTGATCATTTGTTGGACATTAATAAAATTTAGAGATTCTTCTTCCGGATCCATCACAATGAGATTTCTTCCTGTCAACATTTCGAATCGACTAATGTGGTTCATCAATAAGACAAAACGATGAAGGAAATATGGTCAGACATAAATATTAATAGGGAAGGACCCTACGATCTAAAGGACTAAGTCAAAAAAATAAAAAAATATAACCATTAGAAAAATAATAATTAAAATAAAATATAAAAAATTCAATAACTATATATGTTTAATTAATAATTATAAATAATAGTATTTATATTAATCATTAAACCTAGAAAAAGGGTTAATAATTAAAAATAGTTATTAGTAATTAATAAAAAGCAAAGAGGCTCAACGATTATTAAATATATTAATGATCATGACATAAGAAGGGGGGTTGGAGGAATTATTATTAACAAGTGGACAATTTGATAATAATATTAATAATATATTCACAGCTATATAAATGATGAAAATATATTTAATAAATTAAAAGGGACATAATTAATAAAGGGGAGAGATTATTATTAATGATACTAATAATATTAATAATATACTCATAATTATTTAAATAAATGAATAGGAATATAATTAATGGGGAATTATTATTCATGGTACTAATAAATAAATAATATGGTTTTTAATATTAAAAAGGAATCTAAATTAAATAATTAAATTCATAACCTATAAATTATAATACCAAAAGTCAAACTAAATAACCAAATTTTAATTAAAATTGAAAGGGGAAAAGAAATCAAACGATAAGGATAACAATACCAGAGAGATCATTTTATTAATAAAAAAACCTAGAAGGGAGGAAAAAGGTAAAAAAAAGAGAGGGAAATTCACAACAAAACAAATCTAGAGAGGAAAGAGTTGGAATCTAGTTTCGACTAATTTTCCAACTGTCATCCATGTTCAGTTGATGTTTCCCTTATACCAATTCTTAATACAATTGGGGGACCCACTTACCTTTTGGATAAATTTTAAGCCCAGAAGCTTAAGCCCATTGTCAGTAAAATTGACTCTTACGCTTAAGACTCCTCCTCTTTCATTAATAAAATTAAATATTTTAAACTTAAACCTAATGATATTTTGGTGAGTTTTGATGTTGTTTCCATTTTTACTAAGATCCCCATTAATGAGGATATTGATATTATTAATAACATTGTGGACATGGATACTACCAAATTAGTCGTCATTTGCTTAAATTCTACTTTTTTTATTTTTCAAGGTGACATTTATGAGAAAACTTGTGGTGTTTCCATGGGCTCCCCTCTCTACCCCATTGTGTATAATATTTTCATGGAAGAATTTGAGGAAAAATCCCTAGGATTTTCACCTTTCCTTCCTAAAATTTGGAAAAACTATGTTGATGATACCTTTATCATCTGGCCTCACGACCATGATAAGTTAGAAATTTTCAAGCAGCATCTTAATAGTCAATCAGGTTTTATCCAATTCACTATAAAAGTTGAAGTTAATGGGAGCATTCATTTCCTTGATGTCCTTGTTTCCAAGAATGATAATTGTCTCTCTTTCCCATCAAGTCTTCTGACAAAAAAAAAACTTGCACTGAATAATACTTGCATGCCAATTCCCATCTCATCCAACCTAGAAATTTGGTTTCTTAAACACCCTAGACACCCAAGCCTTAATAATTTTTGATATTAATCACCTTGAGGCAAAAAAAGCTCATATTTTTAAGGTGTTTTAGAATAATGGTTACAATAAAAACCAAGGAATCAGAGACTTCCCAAAATCTTGTAATGGAACCAAAGTGAAGAATGACTCCAACAATCCTATCGCCAAGGTTCATATTCTATTCATTCAAGGGACTATGCACAAACTTGCTCATATTTTAAGAGAAAATAACATATTTATGGCTTTTAAACCTCTTTGAACCATTCAATCCTCCCTTAGGTTTTTCAAAGGCCCAATTGACCCTTCATACATGAAAGGTGTTTACATGATCCATTGTTCCTATGGAAAGCTTTATGTAAGTGAGACGGGTCGTTATGTTAAACTCCGACTTCAAGAGCATTCTCTTGATATGAAACATAATCACTCTCGCTCCTTAGCCCTAGATGAACATTCTGAGAAAATGAAACACCACATCTATCTTGAATATTATCAGGTCCTGGCTAATATAGATCACTATGACCACATAAAGTTCAGGGAAGTTATTGAAATTGAGAAATGAGCCAACAATCTAAATAGGGATGACGATTGGAAAATTAGCCAAAATTTGATTCAAACTCTTTCCCATAGATTTGTTTTGCCGTGAATTTCCCTTGGTTTTCTAACCTTTTTCCCTTTCTAGGTTTTTGATTAATAAGTTGATCTCTCTTGTATTGTTATCCTTATCATTTGATTTTTCCCCATTTCAATTTTAATACAAATTTGATTATTTGGTTTGACTTTTAGTGTTATTATTTATAAGTTATGATTTTAATTATTTGATTTAGTTTCCTTTTTAATATGGGGAACCATATTATTTATTTATTAATACCATGAATAATAATTCCATTTGTATTAATTATGTTCCTATTCATATATATATATATATATATATATATTATTATCAATTAATAATAATCTCCCCCCCCTCATTAATGATGTCTCTTTTAACTTATTAATTATATTTCCATCATTTATATATTTGTATAATTTATATAGCTATGAATATATTATTTATATTATTATTAAAGGTCCCCCCTTATTAATAATACCCCCTGATGAGCCTCAGTATTGCAATAAGAATGATGCAACTCCCAAGGCTACCAACTTTAATTATGAACCCAAGTTCGTACAAACTTAAGAGGTAATAGAACTATATGTGAAGCATACATAGTATCCTTATTTTGTTGATATTATGTAATAGAGTGAATTTCATGAAATCAAAGCCTAAAATAATTGCAAAAATGGAAGTGTTTCTTTGAAAATAAATTAATCCTAGGAAAGAACAACAATTTGTAATTAAAATCCTAAGAGCATGAATTCAAATAAATAGACCTAATCTACTTTGTAAAAATTCATGTCATAAGTGGTGTTTATTCTTCCTCACTCATGGATTTAGATCCTAGGAGTCATGATTCAAGCCTAAGAGACAAAAAACAAGCTTTGGGAGAAAATCTAGTCGAGTTTACACCAGCGACAAGAAGTTTTATTTTTGCTACAAGAAGTTCTGTTTTCAAGATAACTCATCGAATAACTACGTAAATCAAATGAAAATGGGATGAGACAAATTTTGTTATTAATTATGATTTCTTAGGTCTCCATTCCAAGTGGAGTCACTCCAAAATACCCCTGTTCACACGTGCTAAAAAATAACAGAAAATTAATACTTTAAAAACTGGAAATTCAAGAACTAGTGAGTTAGTTAACCTATCAAATGACTAAACTAATCAAATGCAAATGAAATGGGGTGAATTTTGTTATTAACTTGAATTTTTTTGTGAAATAATACAAGTGGAATAAACTCAAATTAAGTTCATTAACCCATTCTAAAAATAGCATAAAATTACTACTATTCTGCTACAGGGCATTTCCAGAAATCCTATATTCGTGAACTAGTAACCAAATCTAAGTAGCTCAGTGATGAAGATGACCTTCCAAAGTTATTATAAGGATGAATAATTTTTGTGAGTATATAAATAAACTATAAAATAACTCACTTCAATAATTTAACTCAATCGTGTAGCAAGAAAAACCTCAATACTAGATACATAAATAGGAAAAACAAGAATAAGAGACACATGTGAATAAGAAGTGTAAAAAACATAAAGAAATTGTGAAAGAGGGCTCTAAGGCTCCTAGGATCTCCAAGCCCAAGGAAAATCAGATTCCTATGGAAGAAACCAATATTTAGAAGCTAAAAGTGACGCAAAAATTCATTATTTGAATCAATCCATGTACATCCCTACAAGAAATGAAAGTGGAGCTGCAAGAACACAAGTTTTCACCACAATAAGACTAAGAAATACATGCCCTAGAGGCCAATTTGAATTGGTACTTATCAAAAATGATGAGGAAGCATTCTTCTTGAAAGGAGGAAGCTTTCCATCCAGAATCTCTCAAATAGTGGATCTAGTTCCCAACACTAGGAGTTTGTGTTAAATGACAGGGAAGACATTCATAGATTTTGTCAATCATTAAAGCTACGTACTCTCTCAATAATTTCATGATATTTTATTAATTTATTATCCAATATTGATCCTCCTGTAGTAGGGATCAAGTCCATAAATTATATGCTTCTCAAAATCTTCATAATCTTCCCAATATTCTCACAATATTCTTCAATAATAAATAATATTAGGCACAAATATGAAATTATGCAGTTAATATAGCCTTTATGTGCCTAAGAAAGGTTATATGGGCCTTAATTTAGGTCTAATTTGGAGGCCCATCATACCCCCCTACTTAAAGTGTTTCTTGTCCTCTGAGAAAATTAGTGACATAACCGTGTCTCCTTCATGGCCCTGCTTGCCTCCCTCCTGTACATTCCTTAGTACTTTATCTTAAGAAGGTTGGTTGTAGGTTCTACAAGGACAAGAAAAAAAATGTACTTTTTCTTTTCATGATTGTTTAAAAGTATTTCAAGCAAAAAAACAAAACTTTCCTCTTTGAAATTGAACTATGTTGGCTTGTAGGTCCATTCCATTCACATTCCATTTTCACTTAATTTTCCAAATCTATTTGTGTAGCACAATGTTTCTACAGACCATTAGCCTTCCCTTTTTTCTTTTGCTAGATGGGTTATTGAAGATTTTTTAGTTTGGCAAGGTCTTCCACATCCTTTTCCAACCTCCCTCTACCTTTTTTCTATCATTTGGACACATATGAAACCCTCAAAACGACCTTGGATGTGATCATGTAGCAACTCAAAGCATCCTGTAGCAAATATGTTTTTCCTGTAGAAAATTCCTATAGCAGCTCAGTTTCCTATAGCAACTCTATTTCGCATATAGAAGCCAATATTTGCATGCCAAGAGGTGGTGGGTCCACATTATATATATATATTTTCACTTTTTTTCATTTTTTTTCATTGCATGTAAAATAAACTCGAAGTGTTTTTTTTGTTAACTAAGTTTGCCCTTAGTTACTGCTTAGCACTCCTTTTCTTCCATCACAAATAACTACTTACCAACCACTTTCTCAAGTCCTCTTCACTTTTTTCTTGTTCCTCTCCCACATGTGTGTGTATCTTGGTGGAAAAGTGAAGCTAAATACTAGACAAGGCTGAGGTTTCTCTACTACTACTTTTGGCTATAAAAACCTTTCCTTCTCACACTTTTAATTTTTTCTTAAGCTATAATAGATTCGAAGGGTGAGGTTAGAGAGTTTCATACTTGAGCCTTACCTCTTGGTTGAGTTGTTGCAGGATGATGCATGCAGGAGCTGGAGTTGCATCACTATGTTTGTCTCACAAGTCTTATTGGTCTCCATGATTGGTCCAAACCATCTTCAGGGCTTTTCTAGTGCTTACATGGGGCTTTCTATATGAAGTTATGTTTTCTTTTAGAGGCCTCTTTCTCTCCTTATTTTATGCTTCTAGCTCTATGTGAGTGATGAGGGAAAGTGTGATGTGGTCTTAGGGTGATGGTAGGATGATTATAGATTGGTGAGGAAGGGGTGTGGCCTTGGAAAATGGAGTGAAATAACTCAGTATCTTTCATAAATTTACAAAGGTGACAAAAGGTTGTTGGGAAAAATACTGAGAGGGGGGGGTGAATCAGTATTTACAGCATATTCATAACTTTTTACTTTTTCATTCCTTAAAACCCATACGCTACTTTCCTTCAATAAACCTGCGTATATACGTGGATCCCCTTTGTGAAACTCGCGTATACAGAGATCTAGATATGTAATTAACTCTTCACTTAGATCATTCCATCATTCATTTATCAGATGTTCAATAAACTGTAAACATGTGCAGTAATAACAGAATAAGCCATCACACAAAGCATCACACATGAACACCAGGATTTTTAGGTGGAAACCCAAATCGAGAGAAAACCACCGCTGCAGTTGCTCAGCCTTCAATATTTTATTATAGAGAAAACATCTTACAACATATGTGCTGGCGCAGACTTGACCAGCACGCAGGCACCCACCTGTGCTCGTTTACCAGCCTCTCCTGGAAGGGAGCTCCAACCCCATGACTCGTTTACCAGCCTCTCCTGGAAGGGAGCTACGACCCCCCGATCTCGTTTACCAGCCTCACCTGGAAGGGAGCTACGACCCCCTGACTGAAGGCTACAACCCTCAGCACCACCTTGGACCACGTTTCATCAATTTTCACACTGGATCCAACAACTTCAATAGAACAATACTTGCAGGCCACTTTTCATCATATTTTCATACTGGACCCTTTCCATACTTTTAAGTTCAACCATACATCACCAACAGATACATATCAACATAGATCAGATAGCAGAAACACAGCAGAACAGATCAGATATTTCATACCCCTTGCTTCAGCAAACCCTAGTTTGAATACGCGCTTTCCCTTCACTGATGTCGCGTATATACGCGCTTCTGTCCACACAAACCAGCGTATACCTCAGTGTATATTTCATTGCGCATACACGCTTTATCTTCAGCGAAGCTGCGTATATACGCGCTTCCTCTGCGGCGAAGTAGCGTATAGATCTTCAATCATTACAGAGCAGCATACTTCATCAGATCAGATATTCAGTTCAGATCTACCCTTTTGCTTCAGACAGATGTTCGCCTAGATGCTCGCCTCATCACAGATCTAAGCCTTCCATAAACAGATCTAGCAAATACAAGAGAAATTCAGATCTAGATCCCCTTCTTCATCATTGGTGCATCATACATTCAGATTTATCATTCAAGTGTAACCCTTTCATTCAGGTATACTTCAGAGAGAAGTATTCATTCAAGCTCAGACATCTTTCACCCACACCCCTGATTTTCATAATGAATTTCATCTCTTTATATAGGTTTATCCTTTTTTAATACCATGAGCCCCTTTTTCAATACCATGGACCAAAACAATACCACGAGCCCAAAACTACCTGGACGGGGTCAATTAGGCAGATCATTACCCAATACAATGGGTCAATACCATGGTGGTTACCCTTGGTTTTGCACTTTTTGAGCGCTTTAGCCCATACGCGACTTGGAACGTTATTTTCCGCGTGCATACGCGACTTCACCTAGGAATATCCGCGTATACAAAGAGACATACTCTTTTCATCATGCTTTGAGCACATTCTGAATTCTTTTCTTCATTGCCTTCTGTTCATACTGTAGATACATCAGATTTCCTTCATCAAGGACATATTCTATCAAGCACAACTTCATCAAGCAAGTTGTCATCATCTTCATCAAGAGGGTTGCCTTTCAAGGACAACACTTAGCATCATATTGTCAACAAACATCATATCACATCAGATTTACATCATTTACTAATTCCATCAAGTCAAGCATAACTTCATCAGGTGGATTGCCATCAAGGACAACACATGTCAACAGTCGCATGTCTTCATCTTCATTCGGTGGGTTGCCATCAAGGACAACACTCTGCATCATATTTCCAACAATCTCCCCCTTTGGACTTGATGGCAACCATGATGGTGTTTGGTTACCACAACAGATAGGTACCATGTCACTCTCCCAAATATGTCACTCTCCCAAATATGTCACTCTCCCAAATATTTGACATCATTATCTTCTCTTCATTCAAACACCATGTCACTCTCCCCCTTTGACATCAAGGGCAAAGGGCAAAACCAGCGGATCAAAACCAACACACTCATGTAGAAGAAGCGTTCTGCAGATCTGATGTATACTGAAGTGACCAAGCTCCCCCTGAGTTCATGCTGAATATTTTTCAATGAAGTACATGACTCTATGAACTTCCTATCACCAATGACTCATACTTACATCAAATATCCAACCAAGTGGATTTACATATGACACTCAACTACCCAACCAAGTGGGTTTACACATTTGACTCAGCTACTCAACCAAGTGAGTTTACAACATTTGACTCAGCTACCCAACCAAGTGGGTTTACAAATTTGACAAGTCCTTACATGACTGAATATTACAATTTTACAACATGGGTCTCAACAAGACCTTTTCATCAACCTACAAATATAGTTCTTAAGACCAACACCAGAAAGTCCTCAAGAAAGAGAACATATTTCAGAACCATCATAATGCCAACACTGCGTTATACTCAGAAAATCTAATGCTCCCCCTGAAACTGTGCAACCAAGCAATCTTTCCAAATGACTAAGGCTCCCCCTTAGTTTGTGCATCCTGAAAACTTCCACCAACAAATCATCAAGGCATCTTCATCAAAACATTAGAAACAGAATTATGAGAACTGGAACACCACCAGAGATACCAAACAGTATCAGAGATACCAACAACACTGCAGCTGTGCTGAAGTGAGCTGAATCCAAGCAAAAATTGTCAGCAATCATGCATACGTGGTTTTCTGTGCATTAACTCGCGTACATACGCGACTGTGTTTCAGGAAACCCGCGTATCCCAAGCCATTCTTCATCATTGGTGCATCATACATTCAGATTTATCATTCAAGTGTAACCCTTTCCATTCAGATATACTTCAGAGAGAAGTATTCATTCAAGCTCAGACATCTTGCACCCACACTCATGATTTGCATAATGAATTTCTTCTCCTTATATAGGTTTACCCTTTTTCAATACCATGAGCCCCTTTTTCAATACCACGGGCACCAATACCATGAGCCTTCAATACCATGAGCCTTCAATACCACGGGCCCCTAGATTTGCACTTTTTGAGCGCTTTAGCCCATACGCGACTTTGCACGTTCTTTTCCGCGTGCATACGCGATTTCCCTTAGGCAAATCCGCGTATACACAAAGACATACTCTTTTCATTATATTTTGAGCACATTCTAAATTCCTTTCTTCATTGCCTTCTGTACACACTGTAGAAACATCATATTTTCTTCATCAGGAACATTCTCTCAAGCACAACTTCATCAAGTAAGTTTTCATCATCTTCATCAAGTGGGTTGCCTTTCAAGAACAACACTCAACAACATATTGTCAACAAACATCATATCACATCAGATTTACATCATTTAACAAGTCCATCAAGTCAAGCATAACTTCATCAGGTGGATTGCCATCAAGGACAATACATGTCAACAGTCGCATGTCTTCATCTTCATTCAGTGGGTTGCCATCAAGGACAACACTCTGTATCATATTTCCAACAATCTCCCCCTTTGGACTTGATGGCAACCACGATGGTGTTTGGTTACCACAACAGATAGATACATTAAGAATACAATGACACCATGTCACTCTCCCTATTTGCCATGTCACTCTCTCCGTTTTTGGCATCATTCAAACACCATGTCACTCTCCCCCTTTGACATCAAGGGCAAAGGGCACATCATTATCTTCATTCAAACACCATGTCACTCTCCCCTTTTGACATCAAGGGCAAAGGACAAAACCAACAGATCAAAAACCAACACACTCACCCCCTTTTCTCCTCATGTAGAAGAAGCGTTCTGCAGATCTGATGTATACTGAAGTGACCAAACTCCCCCTGAGTTCATACTGAAATTTCAAACATATTTTCCAATGAAGTACATGACTCTATGAAGTTCCTATCACTAATGACTCATACTTACATCAAATATCCAACCAAGTGGATTTACATATGAGACTCAAGAACCCAACCAAGTGGGTTTACAAAAATGACTCAGCTACCCAACCAAGTGGGTTTACAAATTGACAAGCCCTTATATGACTGACTATTACAATTTTACAACATGGGTCTCAACCAGACCTTTTCATCAAAGTACAAATATGAATTTTCATAATTAATACCAAAAATACCTCAAGATAGATCATATATCAGAACCACCATAATGCCAGCAATGCATTAATGCTCCCCCTGAATCTGTGCAACCAAGCAATCTTTCCTAATGACTAAGGCTCCCCCTTAGTTTGTGCATCCTGAAAACTTCCACCAACAAATCATCAAGGCATCTTTATCAAGACATTTAGAAACAGAATTATGAGAACTGGAACACCACTAGAGATACCAAACAGTATCAGAGATACTAAACAGCACTGCAGCTGTGCTGAAGTGAGCTGACTCCAACCAAAAAAATTCAACAACCAAACATACGCGGTTTT